>JAFEMH010004064.1:0-228780 GCA_022495995.1 Adenophora triphylla var. japonica | reverse complement strand
TAGTGTTCATAAGTTATTAAAGAGTGAAAGTAAGCTTTTGATTGAAGCTGATAAGAAGCATACTTTGCACCAAAAAGTAGAAGGAAGATGCCAATACTAATGCAATAAAGGCCACCTAAATCAGCAAGTGAAGCTTCACTGCAGTTGTAGCAAAAGAAGACTGCATTAGAACACTCCTGGATAAAGTTAACCTTGAATAAATCTGATTCACTATCAATACTAGCGGGTTGAGAATAAAATGTGATATTGAGGAACATGAAGAGCTACAGGTCAATCATTGTCAAGATCACCAATGCTCGAACGTATAGCCTCTAAGTAGTGTGAATCATATACATACAGGTGAACTTGACGGTAGTAGAACAAGATAACTAGAACAATGGACTACTCCTCTCCGTCCCACCGCGACTTAGGACAATTTGCCATTTTCGGCATCCCATCTCCCGACTTAGGATCGTCCCAAAAATGGCAAGTTTATATTATTTTTATATTCAATGGGACGCACTTGTCATACTCACAACAACAAATAATCCCTTTACTATTCCTCCCACTCATTCTCTCTACTTTTCATCCTCACAAATACCTCATCCGCTCATTCTCTCTCCTCGTATTATATTAGTATTTTTAATCCCCGTGTTGGGAGAGAAAATCCTAAGTCTGGATGGGACGGAGGGAGTATGTATTATTTAGTCCTTTTCTCAAAGTGCTACCCGCATCCTCTTTAAAACTCTAGCCGAAGAGCAAGAGTTTGTGGATTAAAGTACTACTTAAACCCTGAAAAAACGACCAGACCTCCCAATTGAAGTAAACCAAAACCACCAACTCACTTTCGTATAAGATTATACAAGTTTTCAAATTAGTCTCGAACCGTTTATTTCATAATACTAACTTCAGATTCCAGGATATAACCACGCACTTCTACTTTTTTGTCAGAACTCAGAAGTAATTAAATGACAACAAAAGGTCAGATTAGACAAGTACAACAAAACTCTTGATTCTTTTTAAGGTCAAAATTCTATTAGGATAAAACAAACTCAGACTTGATTCTCTGCACATACATAGTAATACTTTGATTATTCTGCAGTGGGAAACGATTAGAAGAGATGCAAACAGAGTCTTGTCTATCTAATGACGTGGGACCATTGAGTTCTTGCTCTAGTGGTATTCCCTTCTCTCTTCTAAAGAAGACGTTAGGAATTCATATCCTGTGCGGTACAAAATAACAAACTATTATCTTCTTGAAGATATCTCCTTAGCCTACTAATACGCCCCCATTTGTGTAGCTCTCAAGACATAACCAGATTGAGAAAAGGTTCCATGTCCTCCACAACAACAACAACAACAACAACAACAACAAAGCCTTAGTCCCAAAATAATTTGGGGTCGGCTAACATGAATCCTAATATGTTATCGTGAAATAATAATAATAATAATAATAAAATTAAATTAAATTAAATTAAAAAAATAAAAAAAATAAAAATCAACCCCCCACATGAATTTTTGCCCTCCACTCTGGCCTCTTCAACACCATACTTTCATCCACTCCAAGTAAATTCATATCATTTTCAATTACTCTAATCCAAGTTTGTTTGGGTCTTCCCCTACCCCTCGCCATTTTATCATTTCTCCACTGTTCCGGCCTCCTAACCGGTGCATCACTCGGTCTCCTTCTCACATGTCCAAACCACCGTAGACAATTTTCCCTCATTTTATCCTCAATGGGCGCAACTCCTACTTTACCTCCGATCACCTCATTCCCAATCGATCCTTTCTTGTATGACCGCACATCCATCGAAGCATACGCATCTCCGCCACATTCATCTTATGCACGTGACACTGTTTCCACGGCCTAACATTCGGTGCCGTAAAGCAATGCCGCCTAATTGGCGTGCGGTAGAATTTTCCCTTTAATCTATTGGGCATGCCGCGATCACATAGAAACCCTGTAGCACTCTTCCGCTTCAACCAACCTGCTTTAATCCTATGAGCCACATCTCCATCTAATTCTCCATCCTTTTGGATAATGGATCCAAGATAGCGAAAAAACTCCGAAGCTTGGATAATATTGCCATCAAATGTGACCGCCCCGCCTCCCTACTTCCAACTCGCTAAACTTACACTCCAAATATTCCGCCTTGCTTCGCTTAATCGAAAACCTCGAGATTCCAAAGTGTGTCTCCACAACTCCAATTTACTTTCAACACCCTCTCGTCTCATCAATCGCCACAATATCATCGGCGAACAAAGCATACACTTTGGTATATCATCTCGACCGACTCCTCGCCAATTCGTTCATTATCAAAGCAAAAAGAAAGGGGCTAAATGCGGAACCTTGATGCACTCCAATCTTTATGTGGAACTCTTCAAGCCTTTCCCAACACTAGTCTCGTACACAAGTACTAACTCCATTATACATGTCCTTGATAATATCAATATATTTCTTTGAAACACCCTTCTTCGCTAATGCCCACCAAAGTACCTCTCTTGGCACTTTATCATATGCCTTCTCCAAATCAATGAAAACCATATGCAAATCTTTCTTTTGATCCCGATATTTCTCCATGGTTTGCTCTCATAAGATATATTGCCTCCATAGCCGATCTTCCCGGCATAAACCCAAATCGGTTATCCGAAATATCCACAATTTTTCTCAAATTGGTCGCAATTACTCTTTCCCAAAGTTTCATAGTATGGCTCATTAGTTTGATCCCCGATAGTTGGCACAATCTCGACATCACCTTTATTCTTATACAAAGGGATCGCAGTACTCTTCCGCCACTCCAACGGCATCGTGTTAACTCTACATATCTTGTTAAATAGCGTTGGTAACCAATCTATTCCCCTCTCACCGAAACATCTCCAAACCTCAATTGGTATAACATCCGGTCCAACGGCTTTCTTCAATCTCATCTTTTTCATTGTCATTTTCACTTCACTCTTTCGAATTCTCCGCATAAAATCTCGATTAACCATACTTGAAGAGATATTTAAATCTCCAACATCCTCGCTCTCGACCGCCATCAACAAGTTATCAAAGTACGAACTCCATCTATCTTTTATCTCTTTATCCCCGACTAAAACTCTTTCGTCTACATCCTTCACACATTTAACCGTCCCAATATCTCGTGTCCTCTTATCCTCATACGAGCGAGTCCGTAGATGTCCTTTTCCCTTTCTTTTGTATCCAACTTATCATGTAGTTTCGATTCACCTTTGCAAGGCTCTTCGCTTTCTTAGCATCTCTTCTAGCTTCCTTATACTTCTCATAGTTCTCGTCGCTCCTAAATTTTCCCAATAATTTGTAGCATTCTCGCTTGCCCTTTATTGCTTGTTTTACTTCCTCGTTCCACCATGATGTGTCCTTACTTGGTGGCCCATTTCCCTCTAGATTCTCCAAGGACTTCTTTTCGCCACCTCCTTTATGGTACGTACTCATCTTAGTCCAAGTCGAATCTATATCCATATCCTCCATATTATCCGCCCAAATACCGGTATCGACTCATCTTAGCTACAAATTTCGGTCGATTTTCCCTCAAGTCTCCACCACTTGATTCTAGGGTCTACCCGTGATTTTCTCTTCCTCGAAATTCTCTTACTTCGAAAATCAAGTACCACCAGTCTATGTTGAGTTGCTGTGCTCTCACCCGAACAACCTTGCAATTCGTATAACTCTTTCTACAAGTATTTCTTACTAAGAAGAAGTCAATCCGACTCGCATTACCTCCACTCCTATAGGACACCAAGTGAGATTCTCTTCTTGAACCAAGTGTTCATTATACTCAAGTCATATGCCAACGCAAAGTCCAGGATACTATTATCCGCTTCATTCCTCTCTCCAAAACCAAAACCTCCATGTATGCCTCTCAAAGCCATGTCGTACTAGTACCTACATGTCCGTTCGTATCACCACCAATCACTAATTTCTCACCACTAGGTACTCGTTGCACTACCTCCTCCAAATCTTCCCGTAACACTTGTTTAATAGATGCATCCAACCCTACTTTGGTGCATAAAGGAAATAATAGTTATAATCTCATCACGTATCACCGCTTTAATGCCCATAATTCGATCACTCTTCCCCGTACACTTCCACCACATCATTACATATACTCCTTATCAATAATGATACCCACTCCATTTCTACCCTTATCCTTTCCCGAGTACCAAAGCCTTAAAACCCTAAGGCGATATTTCTTTTGCTTTCTCTCCAACCCACTTAGTTTCCTCAGACACATTATGTGAATCTTCCTCCTCCTCATAACTTCCACCACCTCTCGCCGATCTCCCGTCAATGATCCAATGTTCCAAGTTCCAAAACGCATCTCACTGCCCTTATCTTTACAATGGACTAGCTTCTTTACCCGCACTCGTCCGCAATATGAAACCCTTGCATATTTGACACCACCCTCGGGCACCGAGGCGACGCGTCACTTCCAGGCGACGACCTAGCAACCTTTGCATACTTATCACTACACCTGTGTCTTTGAAGTGTAGCGCACCCGCATATTCGACACCACCCCGGCGAAGAGACGGCGCGTCGCTTCCGGGCGACGACCTAGCAACCTTTGCATACTTATCACTACACCCAGGTCTGGAAGCGTAGCGCCGGTCGCCGCCGAGGAAACGCCCCCAACGATATTCATATAGTAAAATTAAAATAAAAAATGACATGGGACAACTATAATCGCACATACCGATTGCAAGTAAGACAAACATTTAAGTGATGAACGTTCATGTTAAAGATTTCTATGCCGTAATTCCTTCACAGTGAAATGGCTCTTTTGTATATGACTTCAAATGTTCCAATTAAGTTGATTGAAAAGTCAAAGAAGGAAAAACTAGTAACATATGTGATATTTAGGTGCTGATATGGTTCATTCAAATTCAAAGCACTATGTTAGTTGGATCTTGGATCGTATTAGATTTTAGGAACTGTACGAGAAGGTGAGTCTAAAAACATGGAACATGGGTAGTTTCACTTGTATGCTGCGTTACGACTTACGATCTGCTCATATTGTAAATTTAAGAGTCCTTTACCTTAGAAAATATATTTATGACTACAATGATCTTGTTTACGTCAAAACGAAATTTAAGGTGGAGCATCCTGCATTTTTCTAAATTATTACTACGTCCATCCCAATAGAAGAGATGTGTATTCCTCTTCGAGCCATCCCATTGAAGAATAATATTTACCTTTAGGAAACTTTTCTACAACAGACTGACTAAACTAACCCTTCATTTTCCACTTAATTTGAATTCAAATATTTTGAGGGGAAATTTAGCGAATTGCTAGACTTTCAAAGCATTATCTTAATTTGCATGTTTAGGCAAATGTTACTCTCCTATTGTGACGGACAGAGTACTATTGTTTATTCTACTGGAAGTGTAACGAGAAATTTTTCAGATCACTAAATGTAATGTTCCAGTAAATAAGTGTGCCATGTTTGGCACAATAGTAGTTAAATGCAATTCGCTAGAAAGCGTTTTCTGGTGACATAATTTCAGCTCGTAAACTTTTCAGCTCTTCAGTTTTTCAGAGCTTATGTTTTAAAAGAAAGGGTCCCCAAGTATCTTCCAAATTCAAATTAAGACACTTGATAACATCAAGCAACCAAGCAAACAAGTCAATGTGAAGAATCTACAATGATCGGCAAGGACAACAACAATGAAAATAAGAAATCTAGTCACTAAGCCACATTTGAAAACCACTTTTATGCAAATGCTCCTTGTGGTGAGTTCCATCTAAAAATTAAACATACATCTCAATGACATTCTATGTTCTTAATTTACCCTTCGTATTCAAAATTGGTAAACATATTAATGGCAGAGCATGTTATTATGCGCAATTGCAGTTGCAATAATAATAAGTTTAACATCTTTGTTTTTCAGAGAAGGGACTCTAAAATGGAATAGAGTGGTAGAATGAATTCAACTACAGTAGAAGTAAATAGCTCACCAGGCCCGAAAATGTCTTGATTGTCGATTTCCACAACATAAGCTGAAAGAAAGTTAATATACAGAGTCGTGTTGATTAATCCATCATTAGAGCTTTGAAGAGATGACTGGAGCTGATTTCTGTCACTAAAAGATGAACCCGGAAGGAAGTCATGAAACAGAGGTTGGATAAGTCTAAGATCATGATGATTGTGGTATATTCTTGGAAACAAATTAAATTTCAGAACATTTGGATCTCGCCTCTATATGTAATAGATTTCTCCCTCGCTAGTGCTTCCATTCTTCAATTTCCCACTTACGAAACTCAAATGCTTATTACTGGCATGGCTCTTTGCAGTTAGGTTAAACTCAAATCCAACAGCAGTTGCAGGATCATTTGGAAGATCAATAAATTGCCATGAAATAAATGCATTATCTCGAATAAGCTGACAATTATTGCACTTAAGAGTTATGGTTGGTCCCTTTGTGGTGTTGTGACATGAATAGCTAACAAAGGCTGAGAGAGGAGTCACCCTGGAGTCAATGAATCCCGGGCTCCCAGTAACTAAAGTACCAAGACCACGAAGATTTGAACAGCTCATGCTAGAAATGGTGGTTATGTTGAATTCCATGTCATTCATGAACAAGGCTAGTTCAGGTGCATTTGTTGCTCACACTGTGCATCTCGACTATCCGCTTTGATATAATTTGGTATAGTAACCTGTGAAAATAAGCCAGCCATAGATGTAACTAAAGAAAGGGAGATGGTTCAGTCTCACTGATGAAGCAAAAAATAAGAACCAAAAGGAATACAAGAAAATCACGGTATGGCTCCAGTATGCATTACAAATTTAGGATAAGAAAATCATCAGTTACTCACGCTGCGTAGTAAACCAATAAAAAGAATCCAACTTGCAATCGAGAAAGTTCCCCCTAGTTCTGTTTTCCGCTTCTTCATGACCTTCTGATCATCCTACAGAAAAGGCATGGTACACATAAAGATACTCATAACTTTAACTGCAGAATTGCAATAGCATAATACTTTGACGTTTTCTGAACAATGTCCAATTAAGAGAGAGGGCACAAGGCAGTTAGGAAAAAGACAACAGATGCATTTGAAGAATGGGCTAAAGATGATGATGTGCTCAAACAGTTCCAGTAGAAATGAAGCTTAAAGAAGAAGCATTCAAGTCAATTATCACACATACATATACACACACTCAGAGGGACATAGAAAGAAGTTAGTACCAAGCAATGACGGAAGAGGACCTACCAAGAAGCTGAAAATAATTCCAATCTTTTTGCTCCTTCCCAAATCCCGGACCCATTCATTTATTATTTTTGGTTGCATCACTATCAAATAAAAATGCTATTTTTTACATCCCAATCAAATTTATGGAACTGAATATGACTAAATACCTAAAGGTTACTCCTGAGCACCAATCCTTCATAATTTGGTAACTAACAGAAGTGGGTAAATATCCATTGTCCATTATAGAGAACAACTAGGGCCACTAAACAAGGAGTGAATTCTTCTTTCAGATGGCACGTAATAGAAGACCCAATCAAAATTCTATTACAAGAATTCACCAAACAACTGCACATGATCAATTACTTTCAAGAACACACGGCACACACCCACCCAGTACACAGTAAAAAAAAAACTGATTCCCACAGGTGGGCACAAAATTGATGATTCCTATAAAGAAACTCTCAGAAACCTTTCACCAAACAGCTGCAGTGCATTAATTACAACTAACACAAGACGATTAGAAAAAGTTACCAGCCAGTGGCGAGTGGCGAAACAGATATCCAAGCGGCTAATCCACCAGCGGATCTTGAACCAACGTGTACGGCCATCTCCAAGACTACCAAACCGAGCACCAAAGCAAAATAGGAGCCAAATTACAATCATAACAAGGGTTGCCTCCAAGAAAACAGCCTGAGATTGGGTGTACTTCTTGATTGAATCGAAAGAAAAGATGGTTTCAGGGAAGTTAATGGAATTATCAACACCAGAACCCACAACCCAGTCATCTGGGTGCACAGTAAAGAGAGTACAGCTGTTGCTGGAATCATTATAGAGGTAGCCAGGATTGCAAAAACACAAGGTGGAGTTGTATCGGAAGGAATTGGGTGTTGGGCATTGCATTTGATGATTAGTATATGATTTTCTGCTTGGTTGTGCAGCTGGTATGGATCTTGGGAAGGGGGAAAAAGGTATGAACTTGGAACTTGATTGGGAATGGTTGCTTGTTAATGGAGGTTAAAGGTAAATTGAAGTAAGTGGGCAAGAAAGAAGAAAGGAATTTTGGAGAAAGGAAGAGAAGGGGGAAGATTGGGTGAAAGGCTGCGCCAGGTGGAGAAAAGAATACTCGTCAAATATGGAAATTTTTCGGTACACATAAAATAGTGGGAAATTTTTTATGAATTAGATTGCTTAACAGGGATGGCCAAAAAACCAGTTCCGGCCTCTGTTTTGGATTCTGTGAATCGCCGATTTCGAGCTAAAAAGCAAGTGATCCTTAATTGGCTCTACTTACCCCGAATTCGATTTCGGTTTACCACAATCCGATTTCGGTATGGTTCGGTTCCGGTGCGGTTTCTGGTCCGATTCCGGTGCGGCTCCTGGCTCAATTCCGATCAATAATGAAATAAAGAAGCTAAAAATTATTGAAAAACAAGGAATTTTCGATCCGGCTCGTTCCGGTTCCGGGTCCTGGCTTCACCATTTATGTGAACCTTAACCGGCCCTTATCCAAAACGCTTCCTGCTATTCCGGTTCCCGATTTTCGTGGCTCACATGGCGGTTTCTGACTTTTCGGTCTAAGCCGATCCGATTTTCTGTTCCGATCCGGCTTGGTCATCCCTACTTAACAATATACTCCCTCCGGACAACCGAAAAACATAATAAAATGAATATTATAAGAGAATTAATAAAGTATACCCTCCGTCTCGTCCGAAGCTTTACCTTTTTTTTTCAAATAGGTGTCTCGATGTAGTTTCACCTTTCCTAAAAGGGCAAATGACAATTTAGGGCCTCAAGTATAGGGGGTAGTGCCTGCTAGGTGCCCCATGTCTAATTTTCACAAATCATGGCTCAATATCTAAACTTTTCGTTAATTAAGGACTTTTGACGATTTTCGTTAGAAAAGCCGCTAAGCTGACATGTGCCACGCATGTGATTAATTGATTTGGTTAAATTGCATTGATATTTAAATTTAAGGGGCTAATTGAAATAAATTAAAAGTGGGGGTGAAATAAATAAAATCTAATTACTACTTCCTCTCCTTCAGCCCAAGCGCGCCCCCAACCCCACCCCTCGCCACCTATCGCCGCCCCCACCCTTCCAAACCACTCCATTCTCACCCACTTCAACACCCATCCCGTCCTCATCCCCTTCAACACCCATTCCCATTCGCTTCCCCTTCTATCCTCCACATGCGACCCCCCCTTTCTCTCTCTCTCCCCAAAATCAAACCGTCTCTCTCTCTCTCTCTTCTCTCTCCCCATTTTCTACTCGTCGATTTTTGGTGATTTCCATACGAGTCATTTCGGGCTTTTCTACAGGCTTCAAACATTACTAAAATTCAAAGCCACCAAGGGGTTTGGCTCGGATTTGTTGAAGAAGAAGGTGGGTTTGGTCGAATTTGTTGAAGGGGGTAGGAAATGCCTGATTTAATGGTGGCTATAGTGAAGCGACGGCGCGGGTTTTGAGGCGAGAGTGGACGATGGATCAGAAGGAAGGGTGGCGTGGGAGGACGGGGAAAGGCGCGGGTCGGGATGACGAGTTTGGGTGGTTTGGTGCTCTGAGTCGGGGGAGACGGAGATGAAGCGGTGTTCTCTCTCTCTCTCTCTCTCTCTCTCTCTCTCTCTCTCTCTCTCTCTCTCTTTTCTTTTTTTTTCTTATTTTGAGAAGGAGGAAGTATTTAAGATTATTTTTATTCAAAAATATATTGCATAAAATAAATATATTGCTTCAAAAATATTTATTATTTTGAGACGGAGGAAGTATTTAAGGTGATATTATTTTTATTCAAAAATATTGCTTCAAAATAAAATTGCTTCAAAAATATTTATTATTTTGAGACGGAGGAAGTATTTAAGGTGATATTATTTTTATTCAAAAATATATTGCATAAAAATAAATATAATGCTTCAAAAATAAAATTGCTTCAAAAATATTTATTATTTTGAGACGGAGGAAGTATTTAAGGTGATATTATTTTTATTCAAAAAATATATTTCATAAAATAAATATATTGCTTCAAAAAATAAAATTGCTTCAAAAATATTTATTATTTTGAGACGGAGGAAGTATTTAAGGTGATAATTTTTATTCAAAAAATATATTGCATAAAATAAATATATTGCTTCAAAATAAAATTGCTTCAAAAATATTTATTATTTTGAGACGGAGGAAGTATTTAAGGTAATATTATTTTTATTCAAAAAATATATTGCATAAAATAAATATATTGCATCAAAAAATAAAATTTCTGCAAAAAATATTTATTTTAATTCTAATATATTAATATTTCCAAAAATATGTTTTAGTTATATTAAATTTTTTAGATATTTTTTTTTAAATTTAGATGATAATTATTTTATTTTATTTTATTTATATATTTTATAAATTATTCAATCTAAAATAATTAGTAATTTTTTTGAAGCAAAATAATTAGTAATTTAAATTATAAGAAAAAAGGATAATAGTTAATACCTTAAATTATTTTAAATCATATTATCTTTTTGAAATAAAATTATCTTTATTAAATAAAAATTGGCAATTTTTTAAATAAAATTTTCTAAATAAAAAAGATTTAAGTGACATGTCACTTACTTTTATTTTTTTCTAAATAAAAAACTAATTCTTTTTTGCTTTAAAAATACAATTTTTTTATATTTATATTTCTTTTACAAGATTTACGTTAAAAATTAATTAATTTTTTTAAAATAAAATACTATTTTCTTTAAAAATACAATTTTTTTTATATTTATAACATTTATTTTAACATATTTTAAAATTATAAAAAAAATTACATCTTTTCGAAATATATTATATTTTTAAAAATATTATTTTTAAAAAATATTTTGTAATGGTCATCAATTTTTTAAAATTTACATTTCAGTCCTTAATAACTAATTTTCTTTTCAATTTAGTCCAAAATCCGTCAATTAACTAACTTTTCTAACAAAATTCGCCAAAAAGCCCTTAATTGACGAAAAGTTTAGATATTGAGCCCTGATTTATCGAAAATTAGATATGGGGCCCCTAACCGACACTACCCCCATACTTCAGGCCCTAAATTGTCATTAATCCTTCCTAAAATGGTAATAAATGTGGGCCTCATTTGTCAACCCCACTCACTTTTTCCTCTTACATACTTTTGTGGAGCCCACTTGTCATATTCACTAAGTTTTCCCCCTCACATATTTAAATTGTGGGTCCTACTTGTCATATCCACTCACTTCTTTTCTCTCATAACCCTTCTCCCACTCATCACTTTTCTTAATTTACGTGCTTCACCAAAATGGTGAAGTATCGAGCGGGACGAAGGGAGTATAGTGTAATAAGTGTGCTAAGTAAGTATGAAATTGATGTATGAGAGAATGTTGGGATAGAGGACCAACCGGATTAGACATCGAAGCAAGGGGGAAAAATTCGTCGAAAATTGCTGGAGACAAGAGCGGCCGCGCTGGCTATGTGCGCGACCGCGCTCTTGGACCGAGAATGATGCTCGGGTGGAATTCTTCGAGGGCGACCGCGCTGGACAGTGAGGGCGACCGCGATGGGGGATTTTACAAAGGCGTTGGAGTTTCTGGACGCTAGCGCGACCGCGCTTCTTCGGAGGGCGGCCGCGCTGGGCCCGTTTTTCGCCAGCCTGTGATTCCTTGTTTGCTTAGGTTTTTGGTTTGTTCCCTAGTCATATATAAGTAAAGTTCCGCCTCTCTCATCAGAACACAAATTCTATATACATAGTGCAAGATCCCGGCTTTCGTAGTGCCCTGCACGTAGCCAATCAAATTGGTGAACTGGGTTAACAATTTCTTGTGTCTTTTCTGTGCTTTTGATTTTCTTGTGCTTGGTTTGTGTGCTCAAATCGTTCTTGTAGGTTTGCTTGGGTGTGGAGGGCTATATTCACAACAACTGGTATCAGAGCTTTTGGTTTCAAGATCAAGGGAGTTGTTCCAAGCAATCAAGAATGGGCAAGGACAAACAGGCGGTTGAGAAATTCGACGGGTCTCGACTACGGATATTGGAGGATGCGGATTGAGGATCTCTTGTACAACAAAGACCTCCTATAAGCCTCCGAAGGGTGTCAAACCGAAGATGAAGATCGTGAAGAATGGGAACTCATGGATCGGAAAGCCCTAGGGGTGGTCGATCTACTTTGTCAAAGTGGATTGCGAAGACTACCAAGAAGGCGACAACCACCAAGGAGCTACTGGATTATCTTACCGAGAGATTTGAAACTCCATCTCGCCGCAAATAAGGTTGATTTGATACGCAAGACGGGTAGTCTCAAGATGCAAGAGGGAGGATCCTCGGCTAAGCACATCGATGAGTTTATGGATGTTATAGACTCATCGACAGCGGTGGAGATCAAGTTCGATGACGAGGTTCATGCGTGTTTGTTGCTAGCTTTACCTAAGCAAGTTGGAGCGGAACGGTGACAAAGAATCAACGCTTCAAACAGGTAAGAAGAAATTGAAGTATGATGATGTTAAAGACTTTCTTTTGGCTGAGGAAAATCGCATGAAGAAGTTGGGGACATCGAATGCTTCGGGATCGGCTTTAGCTACTACTAGCAAGGGGAAGTCGGGTACTAGCAAACAAGGGAGAACCGAATCTAGGGCGAACGTGGTGAGTGGTAAGGGCAAGACCGGGGAGAACAAAGACAAACCAAAGGTTGCGAAGGGATCTGTTCATTGTTCAAGAGGGATTGTCCAAATCGTAAGGGCAATCAGGTGAATGTGACAGTCGAAGGTGATGATGTACTGGTTCTGAGTGTTAGTAGTGCACTAGAATCATGGGTGCTGGATTTGGGGGCATCATTCCACTCTTGCGGGCATAAGGAAGAGATGGAGAATTACACTTCCGGTGATTTCGATAAGGTCTATCTGGCGGATGGCGAGCCTTTGGAAATCAAGGGGAAGGGGGATGTCGAATAGGAGCATCGACGGGAAGGTCTTACATCCGAACGGGGTCGACACATTCCGGTTTGAAAAAGAACCTACTATCAGTTGGGCGCTTGGATGAAGAAGGTTACAAGGTGACTTTCGGTGCTAGAACCGGGTTATTACCAAGGAGGATTGTGAGATCGCTCGGGGTAATAAGGAGGGGACTTTGTATTTGGCGAATAACACCAAGGATAGTATCACGGTGGCAATGTACCAAGGGTGATACGGATTTGTGGCACCGTCGATTGGGTCACATGAGTGAGACTGGGACGAAGGTGCTTTGTTCAAAGCGGACTACTACCGGGTTTGAAGACAGCCAACGGGGATCTGCGAAGATTGTATGTTTGGCAAAAAAGGGAGAAATAATTTCTCGAGGACAAAGTAGGGCTTTGAGGGAAGCAAAGTTGGAATTGGTTCACACGGACTTGTGGGGGCCATCTCCACGTCTCTAGGTGGTGCGTCATATTACATGACTTTCATTGATGATTCTACAAGGAAGGTTTGGGTCTATTTCTTGAAGGGGAAAGATGAGGCTTTCGAGGTGTTCAAGAAGTGGAGGGCCTGTGGAGAATCGACGGGACTTAAGCTTAAGTGCTTGAGATCGACAATGGGGGAGTATGAGCTTGGTGAGTTTAGGGAATATTATGTGCGCGAATGGTATTCGTATGGAGAAGACTCCAAAGCGGACACCACAACTCAACTGGGTAGCAGAGAGGATGAATGTAACATTGAATGAGCGGGCTAGAAGTATGAGATTGAAGTGTGGACTTCCGAAGACGTGGGGTATACGCAGCTTGATACGGCAGCCTTTCTTGATCAATCGGGGACCATCTGGCACCATTGGGGAATGGAATTCCGTGAGGAAGCTTGGAGTGGCAAGCGTGTAAATCGTCCTTTCTTCGCATATTGGCCGCGTTTCTTATGTTCATGTTGATTCTCCGCCGAGAGAACTAAATTAGATGCTAAATCTGTTAAGTGTACATTTATTGGGTATGACGGGGATGACTTCGGGTACAAGTTTTGGGATGACCAAAATCATAGAGTTATTCGTAGTCGAGATGTGGTATTCAATGAACAGGTTTTGTACAAGGACAGAAAGGGGGCATCTCGATGACACTAGTTCTAACCGGAAATTGTAGAGGTGGATATTCCTAACTCTAAAGGGAGCAGAACGGTTCATGATGACCATGGTCAGGAGGTCACTGAAGATGAACCACGTACTCCGGAACCGGATATTCCGCTGCGTAGATCCAGCAGGTTGCGTGGATCACCTGACAGGTATACTCCATCCAATTATTATTTGCTGTTGACAGATAATGGGGAACCGAAATGTTATGTGGAGGCTGTTCGTAGTACACTTTGTAACAAGTGGAAAACTACGATGGATGATGAGATGGACTCATTGAAGGCCAACAAAACTTGGGAGTTGAATGAACTACCTAAGGGGAAGAAGGCATTGCATAACAAGTGGGTTTAAAGGATCAAGGAGGAGGCAGACGGTAGCAAGCGTTACAAGGCAAGACTGGTTGTAAAAGGGTTTCAGCAGAAGTACGGTATTGACTACACCGAGGTATTCACTCTGGTTGTGAAGATGACCACTATCAGAATGGTTCTAGGGATAGTAGTGGCAGACAACTTGTTGCTTGAACAGATAGATGCGAAGACAACCTTTCTTCATGGGGACTTGGAGGAAGAGATTTACATGGCACAACCAGAGGGTTACTTGTCTAAGGGTAGCGAGGAGCTAGTTTGCAGATTGACTAAGAGCTTGTATGGCCTTAAACAAGCTCCTAGGCAGTGGTACAGGAAATTTGATGGGTTCATGCACGACATTGATTTTATCAGATGTGAAGCGGATCATTGTTGCTACTTCAAGAACACGGACAATGGGTATATTATCTTGCTGTTATATGTGGACGACATGCTAATTGCGCGCTCTAGCAGTAGAGAGGTCAACAGATTGAAGACTCGCTTGTCGAACGGTTCGAGATGAAGGATTTGGGGAGAGGCCAGAAAAATCTTGGGCATTCGGATTGACCGGGATAGGGAGTCGGGCAAGTTGGTTCTTTCACAAGCGTAATACGCTGAGAAAGTCTTAGCAAGGTTTGTATGGAAGAGGCGAAGCCAACACGGACGCCATTGGGTTTGCATTTCAAGCTATCCGAGAAGGACTCACCTAGGGGCAAGGAGGAGCGTGACAAGATGGAGAGAACTCCATATGCTTCAAGAAATGGGAGTCTCATGTGATGCAATGGTGTGTACAAGGCCTGACATTGCACATGTGGTGGGAGTAGTCGGCTTATGGGCAATCCAGAAAGCAACATTGGGAAGCGGTTAAGCTGGATCCTACGTTACTTGAAGGGTACTGCCGGTAAGGCTCGTGTTTCTCGAGCAAGAAAGTGGTGTTAGCGGGTTATGTTGATGCGGACTGCATCAAGCGATCTTGATAAGAGGAGGAGTACTACGGGTTATGTGTTCACTTTGGGTGGTACGGCAATCTCCTCCGGGCTTCTAAATTGCGTAAGATCGTGGCGCAATGATCGCGGGGCGTAATCATGTGGCAAAGCTGACAGAGGCGAGTAAAGAGATGGTAATGGCCGCGTAACATCTCGGGTGAACTTGGGAAGACGCGAAGTGGTAACTTTCTCTACAAATGGCTAGCCGAGCGCAATACATTCGGCTAGAAATCCGCATTTCATTCGAGGACGAAGCACATTGAACCGAGGTTTCACTACATCGTACATCTCTTGGAGGAGAAGATTTTAAGGCTAGAGAAGATATTGGGATCTGAGAACCCTACCGACATGTTGACAAAGGTTGTGAACCTTGAGAAATTGAAGCTAGCGCAAAGCTTCAATCGGGCTCCTGAGAATAGAAGGGGAGGATGGCATTACCATGATCGAGGTGAGCACTAGGAGGACACCAAGGATGAGTTGAAGAACGGATACGGGGCTTGTATGTGTGGTTGATCTCTAGGTGGGAGATTGTTGGGATAGAGGACCAACCGGATTAGACATCGAAGCAAGGGGGAAAAATTCGTCGGAAATTGCTGGAGACAAGAGCGGCCGCGCTGGCTATGTGCGCGACCGCGCTCTTGGACCGAGAATGATGCTCGGGTGGAATTCTTCGAGGGCGATCGCGCTGGACAGTGAGGGCGACCGCGCTGGGGGATTTTACAAAGGCGTTGGAGTTTCTGGACGCTAGCGCGACCGCGCTTCTTCGGAGGGCGGCCGCGCTGGGCCCATTTTTCTGCCAGCTCAGATTCCTTGTTTGTTTAGGTTTTGGTTTGTTCCCTAGTCATATATAAGTAAAGTTCCGCCCCCTCTCTCATTGTAACACAAATTCTACATACATAGTGCAAGATCCTGGCTTGGTAGTGCCCCCAGACGTAGCCAATCAAATTGGTGAACTGGGTTAACAATTTCTTGTGTCTTTTCTGTGCTTTTGATTTTATTGTGCTTGGTTTGTGTGCTCTAATCGTTCTTGTAGGTTTGCTTGGGTGTGGAGGGCTATATTCACAACAGAGAAAATATAAGGTAGAAAATAAGTGAATGTATAGCTATTGTTAATATAATAATTGGGTCCTATTAATAAAAAAATATTAAAAAAAATCATTTTGCAAGTGTGTCTTTTTAAAGGGGATATTCAAAATGGAATTTTGTGTCTTTTAAATGGGACGGAGAGATAATTATAATTATTAAAATGAGTGTGCAATAGTTTTTGCACATAAATTCTCTTCCGACACGGGCATTAAGAAATATTATTATAATAAGAGAATACAGAATAAGTCTAATAGGCATTGTGTTAGTATGAAAAATAAAATATGAGAGAAAATAAGTGGGAGAAATATTAATGGTCGGGATTGTTGTTTTGAGTATGATAAGTGGGTATTATTAAATATAAAAATAATATATGATGCTGCAAGAATCGTGCTTATCAATCTCCGTTCAGCCGCAAGATTGATCACCTGGCTATTTGACCTGAAACAAAGAATCCACAACTAGCCGGAATGGTCTCCGGCGAAGACCCTCAAGCGTGAGAGTAAGTATGGTGCATGAGGAGCTTATAAAATATAATGAACAATGTATTCAAAATATAAAATAGCAATTACCTTGGAACGATTGATATTGTGAAGTATTTATAGTTGTCGATGAGAGTTGTAATTGTATTGGGATTGCATCAAATCCCTATAATCATGGATCAGATTAGCATAAGAGATCGTGTCCATATATAACTCCTGATTTGCAGGACTCCAGTTATGGAAAGAGTTGTAATTATAGTAAGACTCTGTAGGTCGACGTACGCCTTGTAGGTCCAGGTCACTTGCCTGGGGTCTAGGTCGACCTGACTGAATGAACCCGTTGGATAGAACCCGTATAAGAGGTGGAACGTATGTCGGACAAAGCTAGGTCGGGACCATGTAGGTCGGACAATGAGCTAAGTCGACTGATCTCGCTTGATGGACCATGGGCCCTATAATAATTTGGGTCGACCCACTAAGAACGTGGTGGCAACAATACTCGAATAACTGGGCTTGCTCGTTGGGCCTAGCCCGTCATATTTATTCCGTTCAGTGGCCCCAACTTTCTGAGTTGACTTTGTCGACCAGGAAGTTATAAGAATTTTTGATGAAGCTCTTGTAGGTCGAAGATAGGAGCTCGCACTAATAGACGCTCGACCATGATGACGTGACTCAATCTCGATCGTTGACTGTGGACGGCTAGATTGGTAGGAGCGCCGTATTTTCGTAATCATTGCTAGTTTTGACGCCTGGACAACTACCTTGGAAACCGTCCGGGTCATTAAATGTTGATTAAACCGTTTGAACCCCATCCCTTTCCAATTAAAGAAAGGATTAACACATGGTATAAAAGGGAAAAACCTTTTCCTTTTCGGATTTTACAAACCCCCAACTTTCAGGCGTATATTCACAGCAGCAGGCAAAGTAAGGTTCCTGATTTCTCATGTTTTCCCGTCCATCGATTCTTTGCTAATACCTTCATGCCCAAATTAATTTAAGGTATTCTTCGATTTCCTTGATTTTCCATCTATTTTCGAGTTTTTCTTCCATATCTGCCATGGCTAGGACCTTTAGCTGCGAACCTGGGGTTTGGTATGGGTATTGCACCATTAACCACAGAATATACAAACACATTGGAGGGGTGTGGAAGGAGATGTCCATGACTGAGTGTGGTCAATCTTGACCAGGTGGGGCTTGACCTTTAACGAACTATGTTTGCCCGTAAGAGAGAGCTTAGGAGATTTAGAAGTGGACGACCCAACCGATGTGTCTTTTCACCTTTTTCACGAGTTGCTCGACCATTTAGCTCTGTTTTATGTTAGGGATCCCAATACACCCTCCTTCCTTAGAAACTGAAAGGGGTTTCCAGGGGAATCTAGGTCGTCCATAGGTAGGTCGCCAGAGTCTGAACATAGGACTGATTCCCCTGTTTCTTCTTCTTCAGATATGGCAGCTCAAGGGGGAGCTACTGCTTCTACTTCTTCCAGCCCACTAATTGTGGATGCATTCGACTCCTCCGTTGCTAAAGGGAGGAATGAGAGAGGTTATGTGCCTCCCAAGACAACTCGAGGGAAGAGAAACTCTGAGTCTCGCGTGAACATGGTGTATGGCTTCTGTGAAGTAGACAAGGATGAGTTTAGAGTGACCCATTATACCAAGAAGGAGTTCATGTCCCAATTTCGATTGACCTACACCACTGATCCTACTAGAGTAGATTTTTTCTATGGCCAATTTGAGGCTGGCTTGAGACTTCCCTTAGATCCCTTTGTTAATGAATTTCTGGAGTGTGTGGATACCCTACCCCTTCAACTGGGAGCTAACACTTGTAGGGTTTTGGTGTGCTTCGCCATGGTGTGCAGATTCCTGGGTTTCGAGCCATACCTTCACGTTTTTAGGATGTTCTTCAAGGTCCCCTAGATAAGGTAGACATGGGGATTAGCACTCCCTCTAGACCTCATGCCCCAAAACATTTCATCAACCTCCCCACCAAAGTTAGTGGATGGAATACTCATGTCATGGTAGTTGAGAGTAGGAGAGGTTGGGAATTCCCTCTACCAAGTGGTGAGTCAAATGTAATGAAGGAGGAGGATTAGTAGGTGCCAGATTGGAGTAATGATCTGTATAAGAAGCTTGTAGAGGTAGATGATAGGGGGCCAATCAGCTGGGAGGTTTTGGAGACCACCAAAAATAACTATATTCAAGCTGGAATGATGCTTGGTAAGGGTGATGTAGTTCCCTTGATCCCCATAGTTAGGTGTTGGAGATACCCTGATTGGGTCACCCATGAGGGGGATAGATTCAGATTTGAGAACCAATGCCGTGAGTGCAAGAAGACCCCTGATTACTGCAGACTGAACTTGGATCACTTTAGGGGTAAGTGTTTACTTGCTCTTTCATTGATCTCGCCAATTATTTGCTCACCTGTTTCTCACTTTAGCTCGTACATATCTTACTCGTCAATTGCTGTCTCCACCATACCGAGCTAACACTTTGTGCTTTTTATCTTGTGCAGTTCTTACCCCCGATCAAGAAGCTAATATGGGACGTGTTGTTAACGTGAATAAGAGAAAGAAAAGTTGTGGGGCTGCCAATGCCCGAGCTAACCGTGAGAAGGAGGCTGAGGATCGCCAGAAGTTGATGAAGAGACTGATAAGTTGAGGGTGACGCCCAAGAGGTCAATACTGCTGGAACTGAAGTGGCTGAGAAAACATTTGAGCCGATGCAGGATGCTCTCCAAGCTAAGGCCCAGACACCTGTTGTCGATCTTGATGAAGACGAGGAAGAAGAAGACACCCTTCCCCTCAACAAGAAGAGATCCAAACCCAACCCCCGATCTGAACAAATGGATGCTTCGCCAAAGATTTCAGCCCCCACTATCCAAGTCTCCTATGCTGAGCTCGTCTAATCTTGCGTGGACAAGCTGAGTGCTGTCCCGCTTCTTAATGGGGTTGACAGCTACAGCAGGTCGTATCCGAAACTGGAGTATGGGAAAGTGGTGGTGAGACGGGCTGCAGATCAGGACCTGGTAAGCAAGTACACTGACAAGGGCTTGACTGCTGAGATGTTCAAAGCTAGGTCGGGGTTGGTCCACTCCGAGGTAACACTTTAAGTATTTACATAATTATCGTTCTTCCTTCTTGCTCGCATATTCACCTTAACCAAGTTTTAGTCGATCTGATCCTTTGCTTTTCTTGCTGTAGGCTCTTGCCATGGTTGAGCTGGCTATGAGCTATTGGAAAGCATCTGAGGAGAAGGAAAAGCTTGCGATGACCATGTTTGATTGAAAGTCTATCAAGTTGGGGACGCTGGAGAAGAAATATGCCGACCTTGAGGAGAAGCATGCTGACCTAGATTCAGCTTATGAGAGTCTTAAGCTTGTTAAGGAAGATGCTATGAAGGACAAAGAAGAAGCCTGGGGCAAGCTTGGGAATGTCCAGAAGGAGCTCGGTGCGGTCAGGCTGGGTAAGGAGAAGGTGGAGCATGAGCTGGAGGTGACGACTAAGATGTTGGACGAAAGCACCACCATGCTGGTCAAGCAAACTGACGACCACAAGACAGGTCGCCTAAAGTGGGAGGAAGAAACCAAGGCCAAGCTGGAGGCAACAGCCAAGGCTGCAATAGAGGCCTATAAGGAGAGCGATGAATGCCAAAACTTTGTTACTGAGCAAGCCAGGAGCTTTTTTGATCTAGGTCGGTGCCATATGGCTCGTCGTATCTTAGTGGACCCTTCAGTCAACCTGCCAATAGAGCAATTGGCAAAGTGGTCGTCAGAGGAGCAGTATGATGTGGCTGCTCGTCAGGGTCACCCTCTTGTTCCTTATAATGACAATGATCTAGCTGCTCTTGCCGAAGAAGATGCCGAGATGAAAGCTGAGCCCTGGGTCGCGCCTCTCGTTGAGCCAGTAAATTTTAATACCATACTTAAGGAGCTTGAGGACCCTGATGAGCTGGCCTTGGATGCTGACACACCAAAATATGCCTTTTCTGAATCTGGTAAGCTCAGCCATCTTCAACAGCAAGAAAAAGAGTCTGGTGATCAAGCAAATATTGACGACCAAACTAAAGACGATCCAGCAGTTTGAATTTTCTTGGATATTTATTTGGTGATGTAATGAAACAAGCTTCAAAACAATTTTTTGTTTTTATTTATGTATCGATGCCTTGGCCCAGTTTGGGAGGCATTTAACTCGTAATACCTTTTATTTTGCTCAAGTCCTGGCTCGGTTTTGGGGGACTTTTATTTAATCGTAGTTGACTCTTCACTTGAATCACTTGGCTTGGATCCTTGCTTGGATCTCGAACTAGATTGATATAATAAACGAGGTCGATCTAAGCTCTTGGTTGGACTAGTTTTTACTTTTTAATAACGAAGTCGACTTATTACTTGCATGTTTTTTGGGAAAGGATTTGTCCTAGAGTCGGTCCTTGTTAGATGAACGAGACTGATTAAGAATCGAGTCTTTGTTAAAACGAAGTTGACTAAGAGTCGAACTTGTTAAAGGAACGAGGCTGACTAAGAGTCGAGCCTGTTAGAACGAAGTCGACTATGAGTCGGACTTGTTAAAGGAACGAGGCTGACTAAGAGTCGAGCCTGTTAGAACGAAGTAGACTATGAGTCGGACTTGTTAAAGGAATGAGGCTGACTAAGAGTCGAGCCTGTTAGAACGAAGTTGACTATGAGTCGGACTTGTTAAAGGAACGAGCCTGACTAAGAGTAGAGCCTGTTAGAACGAAGTCGACTCTGAGTCGGACTTGTTAAAGGAACGAGGTTGACTAAGAGTCGAGCCTGTTAGAACGAAGTCGACTATTGTAAGTACCCAAATCTGGCTCATGCCTTCCGGTTAATTTCCCCGGCAATTCCGGTAAATTTCCCGGTAATTCCCCGGACTTTCCTAGAGTTCCGGAACAATTCCGGAACTGTTCCAAACCTCTTAAGGGCTGAAGGGAAGGCTTAGTAATTAAGAAACACGTTTTTCTTAATTACAAAAGCTTCTAGAATTGCCACCTTGCATGATTCTAGAAACATGCTGAGTCATTGTGGATAATGCCGCACGGCTGCATTAGGAGGAGACTCCTAGCCGCACGGCCTCATTGGCGATTTCCAGACTGCCTATAAATAGAGCCCTCCTCTTCCCATTTTAGCAAGACGAAAAACACACACCATACTCCATACTCAGCTTCACAATACACCCAAAACACTGCTGGAAATCTAAGAGGTTGAAGAAGAAAGCCAAGAAGCCACCTCCCTCCTCCTTGAAGATCCCAAAGTTGGTCCTTCCACCTAGCTCAACCCAAAGGAGAAGAGGCCACCACCATTGGTAACCTCTCACTCCCTTAACCTTGCATTTTACTTGCTCTATGTGATTTAAATTGTTCATTGCATTCATATATTGTCATTATCTTGCTTGGGACTTGGTAGTTATCATTAAAGATCATATCTTTATCATACCCCCCTATCCCCCTTTGCATGAAGTAGGCATCACTTGCTATTAAAAAAGTAATCTTTGAATCAAAGGTGCATCCTTTGCACCTAAAAACCCCCCTTTTTACAATAAAAATATCATCTTTATGCATCCTTTGCTCATAAAAATGCAATCTTTATGTTCAAAATGCATCCTTTGCACATAAAATCCATTTTCATGCATCCTTTGCATTAAAAGTCATTGCTTTATCATCAAAGTTAGCATCCCTTGCTTTCAAAATACAATCTTTATGCATCATTTGCATATTAAATACTATTTTCCCACATAAAAATGCATCCTTTGCATAAAAATCATGTCTTTACATAAAAGTGCATCCTTTGCATATTAAGTATCAATTTCTTCATAAAAATGCATCCTTTGCATAAATATCACTTCTTTACATCAAAAAGCATCATTTGCAATCAAAAGCATCCTTTGCAAACCAAAAATGTCATATTTTCACTAAAAATGTCATTTTTACATGCATTTCCCCCATGTCCCCATTAGCAACCTTGGAACGGACCGGCGTAAAGATCCTATCTTTACACCGTTTCTTCCATTAAAAGGTGCCACAATCTCTTTAGAAAGGGATGACCTTGAACCTATATCTCCGATTATCACTTAAGACGAGCATGAAGCATCCATATAAGCTCAATCGTCTTAAGGTGTAGGATTGATGGGCTAAGGTCACTCCTTCCTAAAGAACCTCATTTTGGACTATAAAAGAGAGTCCTTCTCTCGATCACGCAAGTCCCGAAGTTAAAAAGCGATGATCACAAGCCCAAGATGAGGACGGGATCAAAATCCCGAATACATAAAATCCAAGAAATCCCGAGCGACAACCAATAAATGGTTTGTACGTTCGGAAGACAACTTGGGACATTCCCTCCCCTTTTATTCAAACACATGCATACAAAGAAAGCACGCAAGCAAGCACGATAAACGGAATCTAGGGAGACTTGCTACGGCAAGGCACCTTGGGTGAACGACGATTCGTTCTTCCCAAGGGGTAACTTAACCTCCGAACCCATAAAAAACCTTTTTTTCAAAGTTTTGAGGAAATCAAAATGGCGTGGCGACTCTGTTTTTCAAATTAAACCGGATGTCTTCAAACTCGCGTGAATCCAAATTTTGGGCACACATTCACAGTTTGGCGACTCTGCTGGGGATATTCCCAAAGGAGAAAAGCTTTCATTTTTAAAATAAACGATACCTGGTATATAGGTGGAAACCACTAACCTTCCTGTATCGCTCCCTAACCCGGGGCTTGGGATAAACGGTGGTTTAACAATCCCACGTACCGGTATCACTTTTCGAAAAAAAAAAAAGAAAGCTTTTCCCTTTAAGCGGGTTAGACTCCCATCGCGGATTCCGTTTATCTTGCTTTCTTTGCCTTGAATTACATCATTTGCATCTTGGGATTTGTGCATACTTTGAACAGGAAACAACCTGAAATAGCAAAGGAGTGGAACCTGAAAAATTGATCCATGCAGTCGTACGGCTCAATCCTCCTTGGATTCTGACCGGACGGCCTCAGTGGCAATTCCACCAGGAAAAATTGAAGTTAATCTGTCAGCCTTGGCAGCTTTGGGCTATTCAGTTCCAAGACTGACTGGGGCTCCCAGAAAATTTACGTGCCTTATCTGTTGCATTTTCCCCCATCCCAAAAATCATTCCATTAAAACACATTTATGAAAATCTCTGTTTTAACTCAAAAAGGAACATTTTTAGGAGATCGCACACTACGCGCACCTTATATATCCTGTACACTTTGCATGCACGTCCCTTTAAACCCGGGGTGGTTTATCAGCTGCAGTCACGGACAGCCTTACGATGCTCCCGGGCGCGCACAGAATCACCCCAAACTCCCCATAGCAGCCAGTGTCGACCAATGCACAGTTCGTGTCACACGTTTCAAAAAACTGTGACTTTTTGGTTGGTTTTTGGTCTAGTCCGTGTCATATAGCCCAGTTGCATATCCCCGTAAAGGTCAAGCCTTAGTCCATAACGGAAGTCAAGATCTTTCGCTCAAGCGAAACTCTGCCGAAATTCCGACAAGGAAAAAAATTGGTAGGATCTTGACTCCGACATTGACTTTGACCTTGACCCACACGGAATGCGTAAGAGTCGAGACCGAGTCTTTGCCAAAAAATCCTAAGATCTTTCGCTCAAGCGAAGCTCTGCCAAAATTCCGACAAGGAAAAATTGGCAAGAGCTTGGCCCGGCATTGACTTCGATTTTGACTCACGCACGGCGTATGCAACGAAGTTCAATGTGACACTGTGTCATCCGACTTTTAACGCCCGACCCATGCCTATTATATTCTCGGACATTACCGAAAAGTCAAAACGTCAATCGCGCAAGCGAAATTCTGCAGTAATTCTATCAAGGCTGAAAGACGAGACTTTCCCGGTATTGCCTTGACTATAATTCGCATCGCTCGCGCGTTAAAAGTTCCTATGACCCGCTAGACCCATTAGGAGCGTTCTTCTCTCTCGGTCGGTGGGATCCGCGTGCCCTATAGGACCCTTGCCCGGGGCTGTCCACCCTGGGAGGTCGAAATACAGGTGGAATACGAGGGGCTTATAGATGTAGTGACGGAACCCACTGATCCAGGATCTAGAGTAGTTGCGAAAAAGAAGGGCAAATCCCCTTTTCCAACCAAATAAAAATTAATAAAAGACACTGTCTTAAGTAAACTGGAAGATTCTTAATTTGCATATTGCTTGAACCTTCAGCCTAAACACCTACCCCGAGTCTAAACCTCTCCTATCCTTTCCCGCAGCGAGAAAAAAGTAAGTGAGAGCACCGGTACAGCAGTTTGTCGGCACAAAGATCTCAAGTAACCCGTCAAAATCTTCGAGTCTCAGTTTTCCAGTGTCAAAATGGCCAACGTGGTAGTCAACAATGGTAATGACCAAGTAGTCGGAGAGGCCATCCCAGTTCAACCCAAGCCCCATATCTGGTATGATGTATGCGACTGTGAGGATTGTATGGAATACGAGTATCAAGAATGGATTAATGAAGACGCTCCTTCAAGAAAGAAGAAGAAGAGGAAGTCCACGCAGCAGAAATTAAAGGAAAGGTATGAAGCCGGGGACAAGAGCGTCGGAACTTTAGGAGAGCCTTCGGGCAAGTTTGACTACTACGTCAGTTATGCCAAGGAGCCCACCAGGAAACCCATCATTCAAAGCACAGTCCAGCCTGACATCCCTGTGATCAGTGACCCTCTTGAAGCAGAGAATTTCAAATTCGTTGCCGTCATAAAGTTCAATGAGAAGCTAGCAGATCTAGAAGAAGAATACAGGAAACCCATAGAATACGTAGCCAGTCAAGGAAGAATCAAGATCCCTTCTGAAGAAGACTTCATCAGCATTATCCAGGCCAACCCTCCCGTTGGCTATACTGACAAGGTCGTAGTGTCCAAGATCAGTAAAGAGAAAATGAGTTATCAGCAGTGCATTGATAATATGAGTCAGACTCTTCAGTCAATGAGTCCAGTTGTCACGGACGAGCTCGCCGAGAGATTGCATCAAGCTACTCTAGCTCCTCTCACCATCTTTCCGAGGTACAGGCCTACCAATGATTTTCGACAAGTTTTTGATCAATTTGAAGTCTCCAACTTTCTAAAGAACGCTGAGAAGACTGCTACTTCCCAGGGCAACAGCAGGAAGGAGTGAGATCCCGATCCAACCCTTGTAAAACACTTTCGAGTCAATAAGTAGTGTAGGGTCCAGAGTCAGTAGGGTCAAGAGTCAGTTGAGTCAGGAATCTTTGAATTCCAGTCCTCTGAGTCATCCGAAGGCCTCACACCTGAGGATTATGAATATGTAATCGATGTCATCTTTCCCCTTGCTTTGAATGAAATGACAGATCTTTCTGATTATCCCCTTATTGCCAACTTAACAAACGATAAATTAACACAAAACTTAACAGTTAATAATGAATCATTTGAACAAGATGCAAACACACTAAACGAACAATACATTAAAGAAATCTTTAAGCAGGTTACAGAAAAAGAGGAAAATCGGGCCCAAGCTGCCGAGGAGGTTTTGACAAGTGTGAATTTGGGTACTGTCGAGGAACCTAAAGAGACACAGATTGGAAACTTCTTCCAGGGGGTTGAAAGGGACAGACTGGTTAATTTGCTCAGAGAATACATGGACGTCTTTGCGTGGTCGTACAAGGATATGCCGGGGCTAGACAGTTCAATAGTGGAGCACAGAATCCCTCTAGCACCAGATGCTAAGCCGCAAAGCGTAAACCGAGGAAAATCAAGCGATTGGTCTCTACAGTGTCAAAGAAGAAATTGAGAAGCTACTGCAAGGGTAGGATTCATCAGTAGTCATCGAATATCCGACATGGTTGTCCAATATTGTGACCGTCACCAAGGCCAATGGGAAGGTGCGCTGCTGTGTAGATTTCCGGGATCTGAACAAGGCCAGCCCCAAAGACGATTACCCCTTGCCAAACATAGACATCCTGGTGGACTCCACTGCCAACTACGAAGTCAAATCCTTCGTTGACGGCTTCGCAGGCTACAACCAGATCAAGATGGCCGAAGAAGACCAAGAAAAGACAGCCTTCACCACACCGTGGGGAACTTACTGCTATACAGTAATGCCATTTGGGCTCAAGAACGCCGGGGCTACTTATCAAAGGGCAGCGACCGCGCTTTTCCATGACATGATCCAAAGGAGATTGAGGTCTACGTCATCCTTGCCTGCAGAACGATTTCCACCAATTGGGAGTCAACCAAGCCATCCTTGCATACAAACAAAACATCTCCGCAAAGAGAAAGGGCCAGAAAGTTCCGTTTGTAAACATGGAAGGCATCATCATCTAAATCTTCACTGAAGCACTAAGGAAAAGAAGAACAATCTACCCACCTGTGGTGAACCAGCTCATAGCAAGTATCAAGGGGGATCCCTAACAATTCGTTCAAAGCCTCCGAATGATTCCTATTGTATTTAGGAACATCAATCTCACCAGTCAATGGCATATCCAAGATAATGGCAAACTCCTCAACACTAGGCACCATCTCATTAAGAGAAAAATTAAAGAGATGAACTGAAGGATCCCAAAATCGAGCAGCACCCTGCAAAATATTCCAATCCGGTTGGAGGTTCTTCAAGGTGAAAAGGATTCTAAATCCGAATTCTGCTATAAACTTATTGCGAGATCGATTACGAAACGATCTCACGAAATCCCTTGATGCTTCTTTGAATGCTTCAACTACGTCAGACGGCAAAGAAAAATCATCAACAATCATGGACGTTAGGACGATCTCCTTGGAAGCCATGGATCATAGGGTTGGAAAAGAAGACAAGAATTTGACCCTAACAGAATATCTCTAAAGTTTGAAGGGCTGGGATGAGTTATCTGGCTGGACTACAGGGTGTTTTTATAGGGAAAACTGACAAAATCCTATTTAATGAAGGAAAGGAATTCGGCCTGGGTAGCGTATCTCGCGCGAGATGCCTTGTCCCGCGCGACATATCACTTCGGCAAATTCAGCGGCAGTCCTGCACCAACAAGCGATCTAGCCCCGACTTGACGAAGCAAGTCTCGAAAACTTGCACATACAGTTCCTAACATGCAGTACAGGCACCAAAACCAAGCTCAAAACTGTGACCCAAATTGTCATTTCACTCCAATCACGGAAGTCGAGAAGGTTAAAAATTAATTAATTAGACCTAGGACTAGGAATTAAGAAAACTTTGTTTTGTGCTACCTACGTGCTAACAGGTACCAAAAAGAAAAGAAAAATTGTCTAGGCCCACACGGCCAATAATTACAAGTTCTTAAGAAGTAAATGGGGAGAAGAGGGGGGATCACGCCATCAAATCGCCCGAGCCGCCGGCACCTCCGCCTTCACCACCGTTGGGGCTGCCGTCCCTCCTCAACCGCTTGGCTCCACAAGTCGGGGTCACCGCAGAGGCTACCGTCGAAGCTGCCAAAGCTCCCTTCTGAAACATATACACGGTAATGTGACAACAAAAAAAGAAGGATCAGACAAAGTCGGATATATACACATATATGGACGAATACGAGAAATAGTATGAACAGAAATGTACCGAAGAGACATCGAATGGGAGATGGTAACCCTCAGGAATATGGTCCGAGATTGGGATATGGCCCACCATCGACATGCTCCCCATCATATATGTATAGCTCGAAGGACCATAATCCGACGCGAAAGGCAAAGGACCTGCATACTGGGAAGAAGTGCTGGGGGCTGACGAGCCTGAGGCTAAAGCAGAGCTGGAAGCCCGAGCAAATGACCGCCGAACACCTACCAAGAGTGGACCCATCAGGCGAGGCAAGAACTCCGCATTTGAAGCTCCCCGGACAATGCGATCCATCGCCGCACAACCCTCCACAAGATCAGCATAATCATCATCAGGAATGAAATGGGTAGGGTACATCGCTCTCGGCGGATCGGCTGACACCATATATGGCAGTGAACCCCGGCCATGCTGAGGGAAGACTCGCTCGCCCAAATACATGGTATCCCCCTCCAGAGATACCAAAATCCTCTACATCGCAGTAACATCCCAAGCACGGTGAACCTCCCGTTCCACCAAGGTCCACGGATAAAGGCCCAGCCGCTCAAACTCAAAGGCGTCCAACATGGCTCGTGCCTCTGCAACCGTCAGGGTCCAGTCCTGATCTTCCTCCTCATCCACAGTCCGATTGGGGTGGCTCCACCTCCTGATGTCCGGAAATAGAGGGTCCCGGCTTTCTAGCTCAAACTTGTACAATCCGAAGACAACATATCCCCATATCTGTACAAGAAAACAGAACAGATTCAGTACAAAATACAGACAAGAAGTACAGATAAAAGACAGAGACAGAATCAAAAGCATACCTCCCAATCATAAGAATACCCCGACAGAGTATCCTTGGTATGCCTACACGCCTCATCCATGGCGTGATAACAGAAGGCCAACCCAGCTGAGCCCCAATCACAAGTCCTCACAACATCCAAATCAACCAGCAAACCCAAGAGAGATAGACGGGCCGTAGAAGAATGGTTCACAAAGATGGTCTCTGACAGAATATACCTGAGGGCACCCCGCACCAACCGATCAGTATCCGCATTTGGCTTAACCGTATAAGCCTCAAGCTGAGTTCGGAGAGGTGATAACTCAGCAACAAACCCCTTAACCTTGTTAGGGGCAAAACCAATTAGCTGCCTCCATACAGCCGAACTCGCAGGCTTGTAACTTGCAGTCTTAGGGAGGGCCTCATCGGTGAACTCCAGCCCCATAATAGCAAGAAAATCTGTCGGGGTCATGGTAGCTTCCCCAAAGCGAAGATGCACTGTGTGGGTAGTGTCCCACCATCTCTCTCGGATTGCCTGAAGGACTTAAGGAGTCCGCCTCATCCCCTGGATGGTGTCAACGAAAGTCAGAAGCCCCGTTTGAGACATCCTAGCTCGAACGCCATTTAAGCCCTTGATTTTGTCCCATAAAGCCTTCGCAAGCTTCGGACTCCCACGGCAATTCTTGGTCGGCCTGTACGACTGCAGAACAGAGGAAAAGCAAAAGGGCAATGTTAGAAATCATCCCATGGCAAAAATTTAAAGAAATAGAAAAAAATTCTTATTAAGGCATTTCATCGAACACTTGGCGTGCGCACAAGAAAAGCATGCCCAAAGAGACATTCGACTACCCAAATCAAACCCTCCTACAATCCATGATATGTAGGGAACTAATACGCACACAATGCAACGTCAAACAAGCAACAAATTCAACAAAATCGAAGCATGCAAGATAGAACCAAGTTCTAGACAAAAACAAGAAAAGCTGCCAATTTGATGAAATTGGGATTCCAAAAATGGATTCAAATGCAATGAAATGCACGAAATGAGAAGTGAGAGAGAAGCTCTTACTAAACCTTTACGAACGACATGAGAGATGTGAATATCCCTATCAAAAGTGAGGTCGTCACGGGGGTAATCCTTGCCAAGCAAATGACTCCCCAAAGTCGGGTTTTTCCTTACTTGTTCCATCGATATTGGAAGGAGAAGGGATGGAGGGTTGATTGAAGGAAGGAATCAACGAACAACAAGCAAGAAATCGCAAAGAAAAATTGCCTTGGCTCGAGCTGGGAAAGAAAATTTGAAAATAAGTGTTTTTCAAAATAAACAGCAACTGCTGTTATATTTCCCGACAGTGGATGTATCGCACGAAACAAGCTATCTCGCGCGAGATATACCTTATGGAAATGTACGAAATTGACCCCAACAATAAGCGTCTACACAACGTCAAAATTCAAAATTTTGACACATTTACCCTTGGAAGTAATACACTAGCAAGGAAATGTAGAAAATGGCACCGCATGTCACGGAACGAGCCGAACATGACACCCGCACAATCGCCCAATACGGCCCCAGTCGCCCGAAAATGATTGATCCAAAGATCAACTCACTCCACACGATTCAACGCCCAGACAGGTGGATCGTCAAAAGAAAAGCCCGATTCAACGCCCAGACAGGTGGATCGTCAAATCAAAAGCCCGATTCAACGCCTAGACAGGTGGATCGTCAAATCAAAAGTCCGATTCAACACCCAGACAGGTGGATCGTCAAATCAAAAGCCCGATTCAATGCTCAGATAGGTGGATCGTCAAATCAAAAGCCCAATTCAACGCCAGACAGGTGGATCATCAAAATCAAAAAGCTCGGTTCAATGCCCAGACAGGTGAACCGTCATCACAAAATCCCAATTCAATGCCCAAACAGGTGAATCGTCATCCTCAAACAAGAAAAGCTTGATTCGGAGCCCAGACAGGCGAATCATCACAAAACCAACAGGACTCAAAGGACCAGATAGGTAAGCCTTTATTTTCTAACATATTTCCCCGCAGGTTTAGAGCCCAGACAGGCGAATCTTCAGACAGACATGTATATTCAGAATTGGGTCTTGATTTTCAAAATGATTTTCAAAAATACCTAAAGCAGCCTTTTTATGTTTTGGAGTCGAACTACGTTATGGTCTGGTTCTCCAATAGAGATACGTAGGAAGTCGTGCGGCCCGACCATCCCGATGTTCAGAATGATGTCTTTTCTATCGTCGACATGACTTCTTCCATAAGACTTGTCGATGAGGGGCTCTGTAGGAACCCCATTTTGAACCCATCAGGGCACATTTATACCGCTCTAAGTCTCTCCTTGAGTCAAGAAGTAGAAATCCACCATTTCGTCATGTTTCGTTAAGTTTTGACTAACGACCATTAGTTTGGGACTAAACTGCATAATGAGGAAAGGGCAGAATTGTCCACAGACTACCTTATCTTGCGCGGAATAGCATGTCTCGCGCGAGATAAAGGAGTTCTGCAGACTGCAGAAAATAGTTTCCTCGTCAATTTCAACCTCTTTCGGGATAAAACTTTATCCATCCGGCCATCCAATGAAGTTTGGATTTTGAAACCTTCCCAAGGTGTTTGATCTCATCTTCAACACCTCTCCAACACCTATAAATACCTAAAGACTTTCAGTATTTTGGATCCCAGACTTTTCAAGTCAAAACCCCCACATTTACTAGTTTCTCTCCCTAAAAAATTCCTGTAAATCACCCCTAAAATCACCTAAAGTTTGTTTGTCAACCTTGTTGATAAACAAACATCGAACCACGAATCAAGGACTGAGGCGAAGCTCTGTCTGCATTAAGGTTCGACTCTAAACTTGAGTCGAAACTCTGTCCGAATCTCTTCACGCAAGGTAATCTTCCTTTTCCTTTCTAATTGATTGTTAGAGTGGTATAAATATATTGAATCTAGGATCAGCCAAGAGCCTCCCCAAATCATGGGGATGGTCTCAAAGCAATCGATCCTATATTCCGTTTAACCTCGTTAAATGGATCTTTATTTTATTTATTATTTAAAATATTTTCCTTCTTTGAAAACCTCTCTCTTTTTAGCAAGACTGATCTCCAAATTGGGTGGAATGGGTGCTCCTTGACCTTACCATTCCATAACCTAAGCCCCGAACCCAAAATCTATTTTCAAATGGTTTTTCTATGTTTCCAAAATAGTAATATAGGTGGAGACTCAAAAAGATGTTAAAAAAACACGCGCATCGCTACACCTGCACCCTAACTTGATTTTTACACTTTCTCAGTTTGAATCTGTAATTTCCATAGATTTAAATGGATTTACAGGATTTAACTGGAACTGTAACTGAAAAACAGAAAAACAAAGGAAGTTTGATTTTTTTGGGCATCCATGCTTGTCCTCTCTTTCCCTAGACTTTGATAAGTGATCATCTACTAATTGTGTTTAGTGATGAATCAAATATATCAAGCCATCCCGGGGGTACATTAGGACTTTAAAAGCATATCATTTGCAAGGGGAAGGGGAATTTAGCATGAAAGTAAGCTAATGTTGGGTATGCATTTGTTTAACCCTCTTAGATTAGCTTAAGATTTGATTGATACCATAACCTCCTCTTTATTTTAAGGACTTTAAGACCTTATGTAATAAAGCTTAGACTTCAATTTTTTAGCTAAGTCCATTTTATAGAATAGGTTAAATTAGGCTTGAAGACTGGCACTAGGCTCATTAGATATGAGGTTGCAGTTCTCAAGTTTCAGACTGCACCATTAAAACCACCTAGGAAAACCGCTCCATACTATTGCTTTGTGGAAATCCTATGTCTGAAACTGCTCTTGAATTCCAGTGCAAAATTAAAGTAGTGAACCGCTTCATGCAAACCGTATTGCAGTTCCAACATCTTGACCGCACTAATGGAAACTCCTCACTGATAAAACCGCTCATGACAAACCGCATGTACACCAGACCGCTCTAATGATTGAAGACTTGAAGTGAACCACATTTTACCGTTGGAATCCACGTCAGCAATATCAAAAGCCAACCACCAAATCTTGTCATGTGACTACTTATCAGACAAGATCTGCAAAGATCTTGAAAAGGTGACAGATGTCCTAACTACCTTATTTACAGCTGAAGCCTGATCAGCTTTACCTGCAACTACTTTACCAAGGACAAAAGTGGATATTGTGGACCAATGGGAAAGCATCAGTACAGTCCTTGCAACAGCTGTGTCCAATGGCTAGTTCCTTGATGCTTGGGTATAAATACCCCTAATCTTCATCACTTGAAGATTGCTTGAAAAATTTAATGTGCTGTGAGTTCAAACGAAGTTGAAGCTCTGCCCAGAAAATTCCAGTCCTTTGAATCTTCCTCTTCCTACTTGAAGAAAAATATCCCAGCCCAGAAATCAAGCCTTATACACATCAAGAATCATTGTGCTCTACATCTCTTAGATTCAAAGAGCCTTGATATTGCATAAACACACACACCTCACTTGTTTAATCACATAGATTATTCATTTGAGATATACCGGTTATAGTCTAGGATTTGATCTTCAAAGAATAGATTTTAGATCTGAGTATTGATCTTTGTAACTTGTAATCTCTCATACTCAATATTAAAATCACTCTTAGAAAATCCAAGACTAACCATCTTGGTAGTGGACGTAGATCATTTAACCATTGAACCACTCCAAATATTGTGTTCTTACGTTTATGCATTTATTATTTCCTGTGCTTATTAATTATCTATCTTTTTCTCTGTTTGATCTTATTTATAGTTATTCTTAATTGTGAATTATGTTTGGAGTTAACTTTGTCAAACCTCTCTTTTAGTTTTATAAATCACTCATAAAGCTGCTTATCAAAACCGCACCTCAAACCGCTTTGTATACTTAAATATTTCGCTGTGCATTTTGCAACTCTACTTGCAATTTCTTATTGACTGCAAGCGGTTTTGTAAGCAAGAGGTTGAGTTTTCAAAAGAGGGCGAAAAATTTGAAACAGCTATTCACCCCCCCTCTTGCTGTTTTTCACCCTTGTTGCCACCTTTGGGACCAATAAGTGATATCAGAGCAAACACATTTATAAAACCACTGTTTTTCAAGCTAACAGCTTGTGTGCCGATTCGATATGGCAAACTAAAAAACAATAACAAATGTTAACTATTCATACATTCTCATTTTAGATGAAGACCACTTCGATATCTGGAAAGTCCGAATGCTTATTCATTTGGAGACTATTGATGAGATGCTGGTGGAATACGTGACAAATGGCCCGTTCGTTCCCATGTGTAACAACTTCAGCAGAAAATCCAACGAGACCTTGCGCCAGACCTACGACCGCTATATTGAGGTAGTTAATTCATGTAGATCTCTTGGCAAAACTATAACTGATAAGGAAATCAATATGACTTTCCTAGCTGCTTTAGGTTCGAGATGGGTAAATAAAGCTACCTCTCTAGAAGACTCCAAAGTTTTGAATACTTGGTTGTTAAGTAACTTGTATGCAAGTCTTAGAGTCTATGAGCTTAAATTAAATCATATTGAAGAGATTGAAGGGAAAACCAAATCACTTTCTATGTCCGTCGTAGAACATGAGGAGAAACCAACCACATCTAACCAAACCGCTGATTCTTCCATATCAACCTCATCACTCATCGAAATGGATGATGATGATTTTGCCATGTTTGTGAAAAGATTTCAAAAATTTAGAAAATCTTCAAAACCCTTCACAAAATCATTTTATAAAGGAAAACCTCCAGTAACTTTTTCCAAGGCTACAGATACAAAGAAAAAGGGTGATCTAGTTAGCTACAACTGTAGGAAACCTGGTCACTTTGCATCTGAGTGTCCTCAGCCAAGATTTGAATGCATGAAAAAGAAAACCTCTCCTGCGAAATTTTCTCATCGCAAGGGAATGGTTGCTGAAGAGGAAGGGAACTCAAAGGAGTTAGCTACCTGGATTGAAACAGATTCTGATGATAGAAGTGAAGATGAAACCGAAGAGGTTAATCTCTGCTTAGTTGCAGATGATTCCGATGATTCAGATACTGAGTCAATCGAGTCGCTAGATATGGAGGATGAAGAGGCTCCTATAAAGATTTCCAAATTTAAATTGGATGATGATGTGAAACTTAATCCTACCATTAAAATAGGGAATTGTTTGTATTCACATCCCGTTTTCCCACCTACAAATGCCCCACCTTCAAAACTCACTCCAAAGAAGAAAATTTTGAAAAAGGTGGTGGAAGAAGTTTCTCACATGGAACAGGAACGGATGTTCAAGGAAGCTGAAATGATGATCCAAAAGTTCTCTAATGTTAAGAAAGCTTTAGGTTTAGCTCATGATGAACTTTCTCAGTACAAGACGGGGAAAACTGTGATGAGGTCTGAAATTTCCAATTTTAAGGACCAAATCAAAACTATGTCTCCTCTTGCTGATCAAAACTGCATCCTAAAAACTCTGGTTGCTGCACTTCAACTTAGGAATGATGATTTGGTTGCCCAGAATCTCGACCTCCAAAAGGTCATTGATGGGTGGACTAAGTCACAAGTCACATTGGATTATAGATTTCCAAACGACCAGTGTTAAAGAAGATCTGGGATTTCAAATAGGTGAAAAGGAGAAGTGTGCATCCTGTTGTGAAAAGGATGAGGAAATTTATAAACTAAATAAAGAAATTCCTAAGGAGAAGTGTGCTGGTTCTAAGGGTAAAGGACAGGAACAAAAGGCTCCACTTAACTTCCATTATGTCTACCCAAAGAAATAGTTTATGAAAAACTCTCAGATGAAAGGAAAAGATTCTGAGTGTGAAGATGCAGAGGAGGTTTCTTATGCAGCTGGCCGCACCTCTACTCCTACCGCTCCTGGTGGAATAGGTGGTGCTGCCAACTGCAAGGCTAACCGCCCTTCTTCTTCGACCGCACCTCCTGCCTTCAAAAGCAAGGGAAGCGTTCCTAGAAAAACCGCGGTCAAACCAAAGACACCTACCTTTGTCAAGGCTAAAATTGCAGTTCCCAAACCGCATGCAACTCCTAAGAAAAGTAAGGAGTTAGTAAAACATCATGTTGCTTGTAGCTTTTATAAATGTTCTGTGTGTGATAGTTTAGGTCACAAGGCTGCAGAATGCCTTTTGCGGTTCACACCCAATGCCAAGAAGAGTAAACCTCCTTCTATCAAATAGGTGTGGGTCGTCAAAGGTTTCTAACCTCAGGACCCAAGGAATAAACGGGGACCTCATTTTAAATGTTTATCCTTCAGGTCCTCTGCTTAATGGCTGGTCACTCCAAGGATAATGAATGGTATCTTGACAGGCTGCTCAAGACGTATGACTGGAGATAGATCATTACTAGAAGATGTCATTGAAGCAAGTGGTCCATCTGTAACCTTTGGTGACAATAACAAAGGCAAAACCATTTGGTACACTCAAGCACAACCTCCTTTCAATTTCTCAATTCTATGATAAAGGAATGCTTTGTAACTTCACTTCTTCAAATTGCTTTATCAAAGATAGCATTTCCAGAGTCACCCTACTCATAGGGATTCGTAAGAGTAATATTTACATTATTGATCTAGATTTTGCATGTAGAATTACTAATCTCTGTTTTGTAGCTAAAAATGTGAGCGAGAATAGTTTTGATATGGCACAAGCGGTTGAGCCACTTGAAATTCAAGTATCTAGCAAAGATTGGAAGGGAAAACCTCATTCATGGTTTACCCAAAGTGGCTGACCACCATCTAGAGAAATGCAGTGCATGTCAACTTGGTAAGCAAACCGCGTCGTCTTTCACCAGCAAGACCGCGCCCTCAACTGCAAGATGCTTACAACTGCTTCACATAGATTTGTTTGGACCCATTACCACTGCCAGCATTGGAGGAAATAGATATACTTTAGTGGTGGTGGTGGATGATGATCACTAAGGATGATTGCTATGAAATATTAACCTCTCTCTTTATACGGCTCTAGACTCAAAAAGAAGACGACATCATTAGTGTTTGATCAGATAATGGAACAGAATTCAAGAACAATGGTGTTGCTCAGTATTGTGATGACCATGGGATTGATCACAATTTCTCGACTTCTGGTGTTCTACAACAAAATGTGGTTGTGGAAAGAAAGAACAGGACATTGATTGAGGCTGGAAAGACAATGATTTCTGAAGCGAAGCTACCTCAGTATTTTTGGGCTGAAGCAATCAATACAGCATGCTTCACTCAGAACTGCTCCCTCATCAACAAGACCTATAACAAGACTCCATATGAGCTTTGGAGATGAAGAACCCCCAACATTGCATTCTTCAAGATCTTTGGCTGCAAATGCTTTATCCTCTACAACGGAAGAGAAAACAGAGGTAAATTCGGAGCCAAGGCCGATGAAGGTATTTTTGTTGGGTATGTTAAACATTCAAAAGCTTTTCGCATTTTTAATAAAACTTGTTTAAAGATAGTTGAGTCAGTCCATGTTACATTTGATGAACATTCTCTCCTTGAGCCACATATGGCTCCAAATGTTGCTGATGATTTTGCTGAGCGTAATGAAACATGTGAATCCTCTAGAACCGCACCTGAACCTCAACCGCAAAATCCAGCACCCTCAATTGAAATTCCCTCATACCAAAATTATCAAACCGTACCTGAAGTTCATTCTCCAGATGCAACTGCTAGGGAAGAAGAAGTTGTTGAAAATTCCCCCATCCAGCTTATTGAACCTCTTCATCAACTTACCTTCCATGACTTCGCTGAAGGATCTAACGATGTTCCAATTGAAGATCTTCAGCAAACCTCAGTCCAACCACACTTACCCCTGAAGGTTAGAGAAGTCAGTAGTCACCCTCTATCTAATGTGATTGGTGATCTATTTTTCGGTGTTCAAACAAGGAGATCAAACTATGATGAGCATACATCCCTGATATCTCAAATTGAACCTAAGAATATTGATGAAGCACTCCAAGATTCCAGTTGGATCGTTGCTATGCAAGAAGAACTCAACCAATTTGAAAGATGCAAGGTCTGGACAATAGTGCCTAGACCTCAGGATCAAGGAGTGATAGGAACTAAGTGGGTGTTTAGGATTAAGATGGACGAGAATGGAAGCATCACAAGGAACAAATCAAGGTTGGTTGCACAAGGATATAGTCAAGAAGAAGGAATCGACTACGACGAAACCTTTGCTCCAGTTGCACGATTAGAAGCAATTAGAATGTTGCTTGCCTACGCCTCTTACAAGCTGTTCAAGTTATATCAAATGGACGTGAAGAGTGCTTTTCTCAATGGTGAACTTCAAGAGACCATGTATGTTAATTGCCCAACCGCCTGGATTTGAAGACTCCAAATTTTCCAATCATATCTACAAACTCCAAAAAGCTTTGTATGGACTTAAGCAAGCTCCAAGGGCATGGTATGAGACTCTATCTAAATTTTTACTAGAAAAAGGCTTCAAATGTGGTAAAATAGATACAACTCTTTTTATTGCTAAATATAATAATCATTTCCTACTTGTTCAAATATATGTTGATGATATTATTTTTTGTTCTACTAATGAGTTACTTTGTAAGCGTTTTGAGAAGCTAATGAAAAGCAAGTTTGAGATGAGCATGATGGGAGAATTAATATTCTTCCTCGGGCTTCAAATCAAACAATGCGAAGAAGGAATCTTCCTCAGCCAAGCCAAATACACCAAGGAGTTGATAAAGAAGTTTGGACTAGAGAATGCAAAAGCATACGATACTCTAATGGCCACCGGCAATAAGCTAGATAAGGATCTAAAAGGTAAGAAGGTTGATCAAACCCTATATCGAGGTATGATTGGCTCATTACTTTATTTAACTGCTAGTAGGCCAGATATCATGTTTAGTATCTGTGTATGTGCTCGCTATCAAGCAGATCCTAGAGAAGTACATTTGATTATAGTCAAACGTATAATTCGCTATTTATATGGAACCACTAACCTTGGACTTTGGTATTCCAAAGATTCGATTTTTGATCTTGTAGGTTATTCAGATGCAGATTATGCAGCTTGTACTATTGACAGGAAAAGCACTAGTGGGACTTGTCATTTCCTTGGAAATAGACTAGTTGCTTGGGCCAGCAAGAAGCAAGCATCAGTTTCAGTGTCAACCACAGAGGCTGAGTATATTGCTGCTGGAAGTTGTTGCTGTCAAATCCTTTGGATGAAGCAGCAGTTGGTGGACTATGGAATTGAAGAAGGAAATTGCCCTATTATGTGTGACAACACTTCAACAATTTCAGTCTCCAACAACCCTGTCACGCATTCCAAGACCAAGCATATAGATATCAAGTATCATTTCCTCAAAGACCATGTGGAAAAAAGGAATATCCATCTAGAGTATGTGGGGACAGACAATCAGATTGCTGATATCCTCACCAAAGGTCTGGACTCCAAGAGATTTTCATTCCTCAGAGGAGAAATGGGTATGCTAGAACTTAAATAAGTCCATACTTTTTATTTACTAACTTGTGTGTGAAGTATGTGGAATTTTGGTTGAAATTCCTTTTGAGATGTCAAATCTCACCCCTGTTGAAATCGTGTGTATTCAAACCGCATTCTGTCAACGGCTTGCAGCCAACCGCTAATATTCAAACCGCTTGTTGCAACCTGACCGCTTGTACCTAAACCGCGTTTCAACTTAGAGTAATCTCTATTTATTTTTTATCTTAAAAAAAAATTGTTCAAATTCTTTTATTTATTTTTTGGTCCTTATTTTGACATAAGGGTAATTTTGCAAATGTTTTTCCACATTATTTCAAAATTTAAAAGCATTTAACGTAAAGCGGACATGAGCATTAAAAACCCTCATGTCAGCTGTCATAGAGTGCAGTGCAGAAGGTGAAAGGGTGCAACAGTTGATAAATTCAATCATTTTTTTCTGAACAAACTGTCTACCCCTTCACCTATATGAACCTTGTTTGGTGAAATTCTAAACTTTTTACTTCCAAACCTCTATCAAATTGTACTCTCTCTTTCTACCAAACTCACTTTCACTCTCTACTCTTTCTTAAAACCTCCATTTTCAAAACTTTAAACAACTATGACTACTTCTAAAAGACAAAGAGCATCTGCAGTTACTAGGGCTCCCAAGAAACCAGTTCTTGACATGGTACAAATCTCTATCTCCAAACTTTTAATTTCTTCGAAATGGCCATTATTGAATTGCAAGAAACTGTTCATATGCCCTACTCTTAAATTTCGTTGATTTTGTTCTCGTTTCTTGACTATTTCTGTTGAAATTTGTTGGGTTTTTCTTGGAATCATACTTAGATTCAGATTATGTTGTTTATTTCATGATCAATTCACAATTTGGGTACTGATTTTGAAGTTTACAGTTTTCATACTTTGAAAAGCCATTTCGTGTTCATGCAATTTCTTGATGATTCTGACCTAAAGTTGTTATTTTGATGTTACATTGTTAGTATACAACTTGTTAGGATCATTTTGATATGATTTTTGTCAAATTTGGTTAAGTTTTTGATAAACTCTGTTCTTGGTGTTCATACTGTTCTTCGTGTTCTTCATGAAGTTCATGTGATTTTCTGAAAAATTCTTATGTTTTGGATTCAATGATTTTCCTTGAATGTTTTTCATATTTAGAAATATTTTGATCTTTTTAAGAAAATTTTGGAATCCTCACTGTGTTTGAAACGACTTATATTAAACTGCTTATGTTTTCTGTTTCAAACCGCATGCTGGAACCGCCTTTTTAAAATCATTTTGAAACCGCATGCTGTTTAATTCCTTTCTTAATTTTTGAGATTTTACTTAGTATATAGGCTGGAAACCAAGACCTTCCCCAGCAAGAACTTCTTGGGAGTGTGTGATAAGTTTGGATTACAAAGCCACGTACTAGTAATTTATTCTCAAATCTTCATGTTTATTTATTTCTCATGTATTCATATTTCACTTGGGGTTTGAAATACTTCACTTTTCAAACCGCGCCATTGCTGGACCGCATTGGTGCTCAAATCGTTCGTGGACTGTGAATACTTAAAATCGATCTAACTCTTGATATTTCTTCTTGTAGGATCCTAATACCTTCCTACCAGGGTGGGAAGTTAATGAGCTAGAACTATGAAATGATGCTCTTGGAAGGGAGTTGCTGAGAAAGCTTAGAGTATCTGGGATCTTGCCCCTCTTCAACAAGAAGCAGAACTTCATCATCCCCTCCTTCGTTGACCAATTCTACTCAACTGCCAAGCGTGGAGTCAGAAGGATTGAAGATGGCCCTAATGTTTCCTGCCTCACAGCTGAAGTGGAAGGCCTCAAAGTTACCTTTGATTAGATTGACATCGGAAGCACCTACAATTTCAGAGTCCCTCAAGCGCCTGAATCTGTTGATCAAGTCATTCAGGATGCTGCTGCAATGGCAACCGCCAAGGTTTCTTCCATGATTGGGCGGTATAAGAAGATCCCAAGAAAAGGATTTGGTGAGCTAATGAGCCATATAGGCTATTTGATTGGTAAATCAGTCTGTGGCAAGACTGGGAATCATAATAACTTTGCATCCCAACAATGGATGTATTGTTCAGCAATTTACAATGAGATCAAGCTGCACTGGCCAAGAATTCTATTCAGGGAGATCTGTGATAGTGTAGAGACCTATCAGTCCAAAGGAAAAGGGGTTGAGCAGAGATGGAGACCATTCTGTAGGATTCTGACCGCTATTCTTCTAAACATTGACCACCTTGAAGAAATCAGAAAGAAAAACCCTGAGCTGATGGTGGATTTTGGAACTGAAGAATCATTGGTTGATTCTGCCTAGCCATTAGATTGAGGATGCACTGGTGAGGATGTCACCATCTTAACTCCCCACCTAGTGAGAAAATCCTGCGTCTTCTTGCTGATGAATTGGGAGTCGTCACATATTATTTCAGAGGGGATGCCAAATCTGCTAAATATATTTTTCTTAATGAAGGATATGACTTCTTTATCATGAACTTGCACGTAGGATTTAGCTTCAACCCACTCAGAGAAGTAATCAGTCATTGCTAGAAAAAAATACTTTTCCTCCGGGAGCTTTAGGCAATTTTCCCACAATATCCATTCCCCACCTCATAAATGGCCAAGGGGAGAGGATTGGATGAAGCAATTCTGCGGACTGGTGCAAGATGTCACTATGCCTCTGGCAGGAATCACATTTCTTGGCAAAGATGGCAGTATTAACCCATTCTTAGAGCTTTCGTATATAATCTTCTGCCCCCAGAATGGTTACCACATGGTCCTTCATGCAATTCTCTTAGAACTTCCATGACTTTGTCAGCTTCGAGACATCTCAAGTATGGACCTGCAAATGATTTCTTAAATAGTATATTATCTATTAATATTAATCTTGAAATCTTTACCCTGAATGCTCTTGCATTCTTTTCCTCATCGGGGAAGGTGCCATCTTGAAGATATTTAATTATTGGCATCGTCCAAGATGTCTCTATCTGATTATCTGGGATGTTGTCATCTGTGCAAAAAAGTTCTAACCTTTCCACTGCATGGATGTCGACATGTATGATTGGTATATTGGCCTGAGATAAGCTTTTGAAACCTGATCCAAGATTGGCCAATGCATCTTCTTGAGAGTTTTCCTCTCGGGGTATTTGTTCAAAGGAGAAGATTTGAAATTTGCTTGCCAGAATTTTCACAATGCCCAAATAAGCTGTCATCTTGGCATTTTTTGCTGCATAGGAACCATTAAAATGATTGACAAGTAATAATGAATCACTATATACCTGTATTGCTTTAATGTTCATGTCTAGAGCCACTGTTAGGCCCACAATTAAGGCTTCGTATTCTGCATCATTATTGGTAGCTTTAAAATAACAACCAATGGCCTGAGGTATGATGTCCCTTTGTGGCGACTTTAGGACAACACCTAGCCCTGTGCCCCTCATATTAGAAGCACCATCTGTGAATAGAGTTCACTTTCGCAGGATGTCCCCATCTTGGAGCTGTTGGACTTCTAGTTCTACTTCCGGATGCATGCATGGACTAAAGTCTGCCACAAAGTCTGCAAGTGCTTGGGATTTTATTGTTGTTCTAGGCTCATACTTGATGTCATAAGTGCTTAGTTGAACGGACCATTTGGCCATCCTTCCTGACATTTCTGGTTTTCTCATTACACTTTTTATCGGATAGTTAGTACGAATGACAATGATATGAGTTTCAAAATAATGCCTTAACTTAATTGAAGCAGAAATTAAAGCTAAGATTAATTTTTCAAGGTGTGAATACCTGGTTTCTGCATCGAGCAGTGTTTTACTTACATAATATATCGGTTGTTGGATGCCATCTTGATCACGGACCAGGACGGCGCTAACTGCAGTTTCGTAGACAGCTAAGTAAACGCATAATGGCTCACCTTCTTGAGGCTTCGAGAGTAGGAGAGGTGTTGACAGGTACAGCTTTAAATCTTGAAAGGCTTGTTCATGCTTTTCAGTCCACTCGAATCTGGAATTATTCTTCAAGATGTCATAGAATGGCTTGCATCTGTCCGAAGATTTTGAGATGAATCGATTCAATGCCGCCACTTTCCCCATCAATCTTTGAACATCTTTGATGGATTTAGGCGACGCCAGATTGATGGTGGCTTTTATTTGCTCCGGGATTGCCTCTATCCCTCGTTGCATCACCATGTAGCCCAAGAATTTATCGGACTTCATGCCAAAATTGCACTTTGCTGGGTTTAACTTCATGTTGAATTTGTCCAGGATGTCAAATGCTTGAGTAAGAACCCGAACATGATATTCAGATTTCTTCGACTTTATCACCATATCGTCGATGTACACTTCCATGGTGTCCCCGATCTTCTCTTTGAACATCATATTGACTAGCCTTTGGTATGTATCACCTGCATTTCTTAGTCCAAAAGGCATTGCAATGTAACAATAAATACCTGTGGGAGTAATGAAGGCGGTGTCCTCTTGGTCTGATGGCTCCATCTGGATTTGCTGGAATCCTGAGGATGCATCCAAGAAAGTCAATACCTTATGTCCAGAAGTAGCATCGACCAAAGTATCAATGTGTGGCAAGGGGAAAGGATCTTTGGGACAGGCTTTGTTTAAGTCTATGATGTCGACACAAACTCTCTACTTGCCGTTCTTCTTCTCTACCACTACCACAGTTGCTAACCATCTCGGGTATTCGACTTCTCTGATCATCTTAGCTTTAAGCAATCTATCTACTTCTTCCTGAATGATTATATTCCTTTCTTGTGTGAACTTCCGTCTCATTTGGTGGATTGGTTTAAAGGATGGGTCAATGTTGAGTTTATGGGTAATGACGTCTTTACTGATGCCTGTCATGTCTTCATGCTTCCAGGCGAAGCTTTTGATCCTGCTTGTTAGGAGGTTGACAAGATCTTCCTCGATCTCTGTAGGAACATCTTGACCAATTAGCACCCTGAGATCTGGGTTCGAGGGGTCTAAGAATATCTCTTTCACGTCATGCTCCTTTACCTCCAGAACCTCACGGGCTTTTCTCTGTAATTGCTATGCAATCTTGGGAGATGTCGACGCCTTCATGGATGTCATGTAGCATTCTTTAGCTGATTAATGATCACTGTAAACCTTGACAACTCCCCAGGGTGTTGGTATCTTCACACATTGATAATAAGTGGATGGCACTGCTTTCATTCCATGGATTCATGGTCTTCCCAAGATTACATTGTAACATGTGGCACTATCAATCACGCAAAATCTCTCCATGGAGTTGATGCCTTCAACATAAACTGGAAGTGTGATTTCACCCATTGTGCTTTTGGTTTCCCCACTGAATCCCACGAGCACTGAGGTTCACTTTACAATGCTTTCTTCAGGGATCTTCATTTCTTTCAAGGCATCTAGCATAATGAGGTTTACAGAACTACCTCCATCTACTAGGATACGCTTGACTTTGCAATTGGCGATATGGAGGGCAATAACCAAGGCGTCATGATGAGGATCCATAACATTGTCCCTGTCGCTTTCTTCGAAGGAGATGACATCTTGGGATGTGAGCTGTGACATCTTTAAGAGTCTCTCGGGCTTCTCATCCTTAGCTTGCTTGGCGAATCTCTTAGCTGCAGAATAAGAAGTACCACAAATATCAGAATCACCACTAATAACATTAACTACCTTTGTTACCGGTAGAGGAGATGGCGGTCTAGTTGCAACGGACCCTTTGTTCTCCATCTTGGTTTTGTGGTTTCCAAGGAGTTCTTTAAGATGTCTCTTAGACAACAGGTAACTAATCTCCTTCCTCAAGGCGATGTAATCTTCAGTAAGATGTCCAAAATCCTCGTGGTAGGCACACCACTTGGATTTATCCCTCTAGCCGGATGGCTTGTCAGTTTTTTGAGGCCACCTTGCTTTATCTCCAAGATTGCTCATCGCACACAGGATACCTGAAACATCAATAGAGAAACAATAATCAAAAATTTTAGGAGATTCAAAATCATCATCATCTCCATCATCGTCCACACAATTGACTTTGTTATGGTCATTTATATGGTAAGGTCTGGATCTGCTCTGCCTTTGGTGAGACGACTCTATCTTCCTGTCAGGATGGTCATATGATGAAGCCTTGTCAGGATGCTTGGACTGTTGCACCTTGTCTTCTTCTAGTCTGATGAACCTTAAAGCTCGATTTCGGATATCCTCCATCTTCTTGCACGGGTTCATCACCAAATCTTCATGGTAAGGGGATTCTTTATTCAAGCTCATTTTGAAAGCTTCTGCGGCTATCGCCATGTCCAGGTTGGGGATCTCTAAGACTTCTTTATTAAATCTATTAACATAGTCCTTTAAGGCTTCGGCGGGCTGTTGGGTGATACGGTAAAGATCACTAGTGAGCTTCTCAAACTGTCGGCTGCAAGAGAATTGATTGTTGAACAGGTTGACAAGTTGAGCAAACGAGCCAATAGAACCAGGAGGTTGACGAATCAGCCATTTCAATGCTGGTCCCACCAATGTTGACCCAAACCCTTGGCATAAACAAGCCTCACGAAACTGGAGCGGGATGTGAACGATCTCCATCTTTTCTTGGTAATGGGCGACATGCTCCTCAGGATCTGAGCTTCCATCGTACAACTTCATGGCTGGAACGCTAAATCCTTTCGGGATGTCGACATGCGCAATCGCCGGAGTAAAGCAAGACTGATTGTAACATGTTGGGGAGACCTGCTGGATAGGCGGGGTGACGCCTGGCACATTCATGATCATGTCCCTCAACTCCTAAAGCTTATTTGCAATGTAGGTACCTGCAAAAGGGTTAGTAGCACGAGCAGTATTATCCAAGGCAGAACTAGTATTGAAATTAATAAAATGATTAGCATTATCTGCAGAGGACGTCATGATGGTGCTATTAGTGAAGATGGGTCCTTCTGGAAAAGTCATCCTGTAGGCACTGGTGGCTAAGGGTGTCGACATCGCCACAGAAGTCGTCATCGGAGGAGAAGACGTCAGGGTTGGTGATGACGACATCCTTATAGAAGAAGCCATTGGAAGGAATTCATTGAAGGTTTAAGAGTTGTCCCCAATATTGAAGTCAAGGACTCTAGGGCGGTAAGGGGAGACAGCATCCATTCTTTTGGAGAGCAACTCTTGTTCCTTTTGCACCTTTATCAAGCTTTCGGCTATCAAGGAGGTGCTATTCTGTTGGCGATCCAGCTGATTCTTCATCTGAACGAGCATACTATTGATTTCGGGATCAGGAGATGGAGACATCTGCTTCTTGCTAGGATTCACAGGCAGAGGAGGAGGCAATGAATCTTGGCCTCCGGTTGCTGGCCTGCTACTGGTTTGGGAATTCACACTGCTAGGGATAGAAATGGTTTTGCTGACGGCGGAAGTCATAGGTTGGGTAGACATGGTAGAAATGTACAGATTTTAAACCGATTAAAAAACCAATGGCCCCTCGGTGGGCGCCAAACTATTTTGGTAAAAAACAATCAAATGTAAAATGGTTCGAAACAAATTTGAGGAAGGTGAAATGGAGTATAATCCGTGTAACAATGAAGATAAGATGACTCGATCATGTAACGAGGAAAGCCCTTAAGACAACTATCTCGTCGGCACAAAATCTCGGAAGGTGTTTATGGTCACCTTCGTCCCAAACGGTAGTATTGACCTTTAGTGAATTACAAGTTTTGGAGCTATGGCGGATTACAAGAAAGTGTTCGTGAACTGTGTGTGTTGATTGTGTTTGTTCCAGTCATTAGCCCTTTAAATAGAAAAAGATAACTTGAAGATAACAAAACCCTAACAACATTTCCTAAAATATCAGCCTTGTTATCTTGGTCTTGACTTGGTCTCTCAACCATTGAAGTGAGTCCACGAAGTAGGTTTTTCCCACGTTCTATTTACCTGTAATTAAAGATATAACAAAAATAATTAAATAATGATTTAATTATCTAAGTGAACTTTACCTTGTCCACGGGTTCGAAGATGATGACATGCTGGCAACTTTTCAAGATGTAGCGATCCTGAATTTACCCACAACAATTGCCTAGTCCAAAAAATCCTGAACCAAAGACACAAATCTCTGATGTCATAAAACCGGGATCAATACGTCCAACATGATTATTAATGAAGAAACTAGTTCCATGAATAAAGAAAGATTTTTTCATTATTTCAATATGGCTGAAGCATCCGATGAAGATCGTGATCAATGCTTTTTCACTATTGATAAAAGGAATATATCCTTATAAGCATTTTTTGAAAAAGCAAAACCAGACACAATAAAAGACGCTTTTTTACTACGGATTATTAGCTATGGTTTACCCTAGTAATAATCTAGTTGAAATTAAAGCATTACCAAAAGCTATTTTCAATGCTATAAAAAATTATCGGACAAAAGTAATAGGATCCGAAACCAGAGACATATATGTCAAATTTACTAGCTCTTTGCTAGACTGGGATGAAGAAAAATATTTCTCACCATATCATTGGATAGAAGTGGGATTATCTAAAGAAGACGTCAAGTTTGAACAACCTCAAGCAAGGAAAATAACAGAAGATATAGATGGTCTTCTGGAACAACTGAGAACCACAAGGTTACGAAATATTTACAGAAATTACACTGAGATCTTCTCAGACAGTAAAAAGAAAATCAATTATTACATTAATGAAATTATTGTGATATCAAACTTTCCAAATGTGATTACTTCACAAGAATTGGAAAACATAGAATCCAATGAGGCCAAATTTTTAGATGGCAACATTCAAGTTCCTGAAACAACAAAGAGAAAGTGGTGTGAAGTGGCTCCACCAGATCACAAGTGCCTATATTGCATCAACAATAACGTAAATGACCAGAGAAAAAGAGATGATGAGTCATTATCTACTAACTCCTTTTTCAGAGAAGCAATGTGACAAAATTTGTCGTGAAGCGTCGGCTGAAAGATGCCACAATAAAGGGACCTTGTTTGCTAGCATCGGCTAAGAAGATTCCCATTATCTTTTTGAAAGAAAATATTGTGTAAGGGTCCAAGTACCCATGTTACCTTTTATCTTGTCAGACCTAAGTGTCCTTTTCTTTTAATGTATTTTGAAATCCGTGTTTTGAAGTCCGCCCTCCATCTATATAAGGAGGCTTTGTATGTTGAGAAAAGGGAGCTTGAATGAAATAAGAAAAAAATTTCTTTGAATATCTTCATATTCAGTCTGAGTGAAATAGCTAGACACAAAGATTAAGATAGCAATCCATGGGACAGTGATCACAACTGTTGGCAAAGAGGCATCAACATCTTACCCTCACTTATCCAAACTTATCAAGGTAATACTCTATCCTGAATGAGTGTTTGGACTAATAGGCATTATAATAATATAGAATATTTAAATTATATGATCAAAAACATGTTTGCTGCAGAACATCTTGTTCTAATATATAGAATTAATCCATTTATCATTAAATGTGTCATTTATGTTTTTGAAGAATATATCTCTCATGATGGGGTATATGAAAATCAGAGAAGAATAGCAAAAAGCTATCTTAAAAGATCACAATGATTTTTAAATAAACATACTCAGACAGCCATATGATGGGTAATGATCACGTTTAAAGGATCAGTCAAAATCACTATTCAAAAAATTTAAAATTACTGTAGAAATATTTGACTGCCGTATTTCAATTATTATGATTGTAATTTGTATTCAAATTATTAAGTATTCCAATTATTATTGTAATTTGTATTTCTATTATTATTAAATTCCAAGTTATTTATGACAAAATGTGTTCTTGGACTACTTTGCAATACAATAATATAGAGTATTTGAACTGTATAATTATATACATGAGGATTAATTACAATCTCACTGATAATATGGTTTTAATAGCCTTATCACTAAATTTATCATATATGATTTTGAAGAATATATTTCATGTGATTATGTATTTATCAAACATAAAAGAATAGCTAAAAGCTATCTCAAACAAGTACAAAAATTTTATAACAAAATTGAAAAAATTAATCAATAATGGTTTAAAAAAACAAGTGCAAGTGCAAGAAAAAGCAGTGCAAGAAAATATGGTATCAGAGCCTGTACCCTCACCGGTATAAAATACGATTCATGTCTGAAATAGACTAAAGTTCAGAATGTTCTCATGAAAATGAGAGTTATGAACAAGTATTTGATGAAGAATGTTATTACGGACAAGATATAACTCTTGATAAAACCCTTCTCCAACAAATAGAAAAAACTGAACTTAACCTACTACCCTCTGAGGTCTTTAAAAATAGAAACATATTTTCAAGATTATTAAAACCAAGAAAGAATATTTACATAACATGTATTAGCACTAGATAGTACCCTCTAGATATAAAAGACACTAACGGATTGATAGAAATTCCCTTCTTTAATAAACAAGAAATTGATAGAAAAATAGCCTCTCTTAAAACCAATGAAGAAAGAAAGTCTATAGGATTTATTCATATAGGAACAATTAAAATAATGATAAAATCAACTTTTAACACTGGAATTGATTCTCCTTTAAAAGTTGCACTTATAGACAGAAGAATAATAAATCCTAATAAAGCTATTTTCGGAGGAATACAAGGAGACCTAGCATATGTGAATGTGCGCTCGCCCGAAATTTCTGTTTATTTCGAAATGATGAAAGTAAAGGAGTCGCCACGCTGTTTTTGAGAGGAAACATTGAAAACCTTTTTTAGAGAGAAAACATGGGTTCGGGGGTCAGGTTACGTGTTGGGAAGAACCGAGAGTTCACCCAACACGCCTCGTCCGTAGACGAGTCTTTCAATTAAACATCCAAGCAAAATCCAAAGTGTGTGCAAGTGTTGACAATGAACAAGTGTAGTAATCATGCATCTTATTAATATGAATTGAGATTTACAACTTGTGAACCCATTATTTAGGGAGGCCACATCCCTGCTACAACAATCTAAAACAGATTACAACTGAAAAAGGTTTCTGCAAATAGGTCACGATATGTCGCATGACATATGATTCCAGTGACCACATATGTCGCGTGACACAGGATCACCTTGGAACAATATGTCGCGTGACATACAGAGACCATCTGCAGAAACTTACACAATGAACACCAGAATCAACAACAACTAATACAGATCCAATTGATTAACCAAATTATGTACGAAATACAGAAATAACAACAAATCGACCCCGGGAGTGTGGATATGGGTAGATCCACACCCCCTTTGGGGTTTGAACACCAAATTCAAGCAAGTATTCAATAAGAGCAATTCAATAACACAGATCAAATGACTTAAACAGAGAGATTGCGATTGGGATTCAGTAATCTAGACAGATGGAGTCTGATTACTGATTCCTAACAGAAGTAGACAATGAAATTATAGAGAATTGAATTAAAGGAAGAGAGAGGAGGGAGTTGAGATATCGTTACCCTTGATGCTTCCCCGAATCCTGCATCAAGTTAGATACAAGACCCTTTAATTGGTTATTTCTGGCCTTGAAATCCTGAGGGAATTGATGCAAGAGGGTCCAAGTGAGTTGGTTTGAGAAATGGGTTTGGATTGGAGAAAATTGGGTTGGTTGAAGGTAGGAGAGAGAGAGAGAGGTATGTTTGGGGGGGCTTTGTTACGATGCAATTTCTGCAGAGTAACAGTAGGCTGAAGTTGGGATCCATTTCTGAGAGGGGGGGGGGTCTTATTTATAGGCTGCAGTTTGTGGTCACCTTGTGTCACACGACTATACGTAACCACTTTCCATGCCTCGACTTGTCGCGTGATACAAGGTGGCCTCAATCGTTTTTGGCGCCAAAACCAGTTTCTGGAACATTCAGGCCTAAATACCCAAAAGGTCCAAAAAGGTTTATTCCCAACAAGTCCCTTTGCATGAGTAAGGTACCAAAAGGTACTTCCTTCACAGGAAACTTATGAAATGTTTCCGGAAGTCTCGGGATTGGCCGGGAATTTACCAAAATGACCCTTAATGCAATTTTATTACGTTAAAATGCATCTAAAAGGTTGCAAATTGGATTGGCGTACTTACAGAGCCCCTTAGCAATGTCACTTTTGGAAAAAAGTGGGGTTGTCAATAAAATAAGACCCAATCCCAATGAGCATCACAGGATAAGGTAATGGGCTAGAGGGTTAATCGGGGAGTCTAATGGCTGGACCTTTCTGAGAAAGGATTCCTATGTATCCCTTGAAGAAGGGAATCAAGCCAAATCATAGTTTGAAAATTACTAACTACAAGCAAGAAAGGGGTAGAAATGTGTCTTCATACTTTGCTGTGCTTACCTGTGACTTCTTGAGGGTCGGTACTACTGCGGTTGGCTAGTAGCTGCCTTTAGTGCCAGGTTGTAGCTGCCGGAGGGTCTCATGCTACAACTGGTATTTGCGAGTAGCTGCCGGAGGGTCTCATGCTATCGCTGTTGACAAGTTATAGCTGCCAGAGGGTCTCACGCTGCAACTGGTCTTTTGTGGATGCTGGAGGGTCTCATACCACTTCTTCTGGTGTAGGGTAGTTGCCGGAGGGTCTCACACTACTGCTGCTGACGAGTTGTAGCAGCTGGAGGGTCTCATGGTGTAACTGGTCCTTTGTGGATGCCGGGGACTCTGCATTTCTGGGGAGTCGGCTTCTTTCTTCTTGGTTCGGTAAGCCGGGGACTCTGCATTTCTGGGGAATCGGCTTCTTTCTTCTTGGTTCGGTAAGCCGGGGACTCTGCATTTCTAGGGAGTCGGCTTCTTTCTTCTTGGTTTGGTAAGCCAGGGACTCTCCATTTCTGGGGAGTCGACTTCTTTCTTCTTGGTTCGGTAAGCCGGGGACTCTGCATTTCTGGGGATTCGGCTTCTTTCTTCTTTCTTTTGGGGCCGTGGATTCTGTTGGGCTCTGCTTGGGAGGCTATCACAGATATGGGCTTTTTGTATTCTTCTTCTTTCTTTCTCTTTTTTTTTTTCGGCTTGTCTTGAGGGCCAGTCTTTGAGGTTTTGTGAGACTCGGTTGATCATTGTACCTGCAAGGGAGTCTACAGCAACTCCAAGCGCGGCATCTAACTAAGCTATCTTGTTAGCAAAGATTAACCTATGTTAGCTTGTTCGCACGAGTCTGTCTGTTTTGGGAAGGAAATGCTATCATTGTTTTAAAAGGTCGGCTTTGTCAGGTTTGTGCATGAGGTTTTGGGACTGTCTCGGATATGTGTGTATAGTAGGGGTTCTCTCCCATGTACTTTCATGGGCATGTTTATGAGGGTAGGAGGTGTATTACAGCGACGGCGAGTCGGAAAAAGCTCTAGGGTAACTGCTGCAGGCCTTTCCACACTGTCTGATGTCAACCAACTGTGTCGCCCGACATGTTATGTCTGCTTGGCCTGTTGTGTCGCACGACTGAGAGGAGCTCGTAACAGGTCTTTTTTAAGTCGGCTCAGGCTTCATTTGCAAGCACTGTCTTCTCAGTAGAGGAAACCAGCAACCCCTGTTTGGCAGATAAGCGATTTCTTTGGCCAAGACTGATACTTTCGGCTGAGAATGGAGCATTATAGTGAAGAGGTTGCTTCCCGGGAGTGTCAATTTAATCGGGACTTTGTCGAAATTTGGGGATTTCATCTGAGGCAACATAGGAGGGTTATTGACAAGCGGTACAATATGCCGTGCATTTGGTCCTTAAAAGATTGGAGGGTCAATTGGGATTTGCTTCGGGCTGCCTCTTGCTTCTGGGACTCAGAGCGTCATGTCTTCTCTTTGTCATACAATGATCTGACCCCAACCATGGAAGACTTTAGGGCATTGACAGGCTTGGGTGAGACGGTCACTGTAGCATTCCCACGGGACGGTCGGTCGGTTGTGGAGCAGTTATCGGATTTCTTGTGTCTGCCAGCGGATCAGGTGTCATTTATGATTCTGGGTGACGGGTCCATAGACTTAACTCGTATGGCTAGGTTACGCCTGTCTCGTCCTGAATTGTTTGACCTTTCTGCCTCTTTGGATATATTCATGTTTTTCACCCTGTCGGCTTATTATTTCTGCGGATATGCCGGAGTCTGCTCAAGTACGTTGCTGGAGATTGTCAGGCAACTGAGGGGTAACCGGGGTGTAGATCTTCGTCAAATTCAATCTGGCCACAGGGAAATGGACATTGTACCATTGTTGCTGGCTGAGACCTACCATGGCATTGACAGGTTAGCAGGGGGATCATACTTCATGGGAGCGGGCAGCCCCGGTTTGTTATCTCTGTGGTTCTCTGAGAGGTTACACTTGATTGGGCCATTACCAGAGGGTCGGGTGGCAAGGCCTTGGGTGACCCGGCCACGCAGGCTGCTGAGGGATGAGGCTGCTGACAGTTGGCAGATGAGGTTGTCACGGTATGAGACCACCGATTCGAGCTGGATTCCTGCCTGGAACTTACAGACCATGAGAGACATTCAGGATGGATCAGTAGTAGTCAGACTGCAGGCTTGCAGGTATCTTCTTTCTGTATCCCATCATTGGTGAGCAGGCAGTATAGGTACCCTCAGCAGATTATTCGAGATTTGAGGGAGAGGCTGATGACCGATGCTGTTTCGATGTCTATGACCGAGCCCCAGACTAAACAGTTTTTTAGCAGATCCTTTCTGGAGGGTTTTCTTCCCACTCGTGTGCTTCTTCGGCAGTCCAGAGGGTTTACATTTTTGACCACAGAGTATCTGGTTTGGTATGAGGAGCATCAGGGTCCTGCGCAATTGGCTATAGAGGCTCGCCGCCGGGAATACTTGGGAGCAGATTATCCATCCAGTCGGTCTTTCAGGGATACAGAGGCACGGTGAGACCCAGATAATATTACTGGCGATGCTGCTGAGGATTATCGGAGGCGAGAGATCCGGAGGGCTGCTTTGAGGGATGATCCAGAGGTGATGGCTCGCAGAGAGGCATTGAGACAAGAGAGGGTTGCTAGTGCCGCCTTGAGGGAGACTGGTCTAATTGAACCACCAATGCGCGTTATTCCTGAATTGGGACGGGCTCAAACCAATTTATTCGACATTCATAAGCCAAAGACCTCCCGGGGACCGAGGAAGAGGAAGGACAGAGGAGTGAGTTCGGGAGCGGGGAAGAGTCTCTAGACACTTTTCTGAGAGATAGGAGACTATTATTTTATTTTTATTTTTTTGAGAGTAGGAGTTATTTGTATGGAAACTGAGTATCCTTTGATTACTTAATGCAGACGAAATAGGTGTTGAAAATTTATTACTTTTATTCGCAGCAGGTTCTTTGAGTCAAAAGCAGGCCGTGCTTGAACTCATCAACAAGAATATTAACTCAGAATGAACCTTTTGAAAAGCTTTGGAACTGTAATCAAAACACATTTTAGCAGGATAAGAGGTTTTGCAGCAATTTTAGACCGAACCACAAGTGGTTGCCTACGTTCCCCTTTTGTAAGAGAACTAAGGGGCTCAGGTCTCTGTAGTTCGACTCAATCGACTTTTGTGTTTTAAGAAAGGGGAAGATAGAAGGGGGACATGGTACAACCCTGTTTTTTACCTAGACCGCCCTTTTTAGGGTTTTCGGTCTAGCTGGGTATATTCTTTAGCACCGGGCACGTCCCTTATTTTTGCAGGACTGCCTTTTGAGAGGTTTTCAGTCTCATCTGGGACAATTTTGTTGCGCCTTTATTTCTCATCATCATTTTTTTTATTTATTTATTTTATATGTATATTTTTTAGAGGGGGAAAAGACTCGATCATACATAGTATCTCCGCAACTTGTCGCCATTGACGGGGTGTAAAAATGGGTTGCCATCTAAATCTGTCAGCTGCATAGCTCCTCCGGAGAATATTTTCTTTACTAGGAACGGTCCGACCCAAACAGGTGCCCATTTGCCCAATGCACTGCTCTGATTCGAGGGCTTCATCTTAAGGACCAGATCGCCAACCTTGATATCCCTGGGTTTCACTTTCTTGTCAAAAGCAAGGGCCATTCTTCTCTGGTACGCCCGGTTATGCTCCATGGCTTTTAGTCTGAGTTCGTCTAACAGAGCCAATTCATTGTATCGACTTTGGAGCCATTCAATCTCATTCACCTCATTTTCGAGCAAAACCCTGAGGGGTGGAATTTCTAATTCAATAGGCATGACAGCCTCCATTCCGTAAGTCAGAGCATATGGAGTTGCACCGGTAGCAGTTCGAATTGAAGTGCGGTAGCCCCATAATGCTAAATGCAGCTTCTCTGGCCAATCCCTTCCTCGCTCGGCCATTTTCTTTATGATTCTTTCCAGGTTCTTATTGGCAGCTTCAACAGCACCGTTCATCTGCGGTCTGTATGGTGAAGATTTATGGCGTTTGACCCTGTATTCAGTGAGTAGTCGATCAGTTTCTCCTTTGAAATGGGTTCCATTGTCGGAAATAATCTCATTTGGGACTCCGTAGCGGCAAAAGATCTGTTCCTTTATGAAGCGAGCGACCTTCTTAGCTGTGAGCACTTTGTAAGACGCAGTTCTACCCACTTTGTGAAGTAATCTACTGCAACCAATACAAACGAGTGTCCATAGCTCCCGGGCGGAGTTATTTTCCCAATGACATCAATCCCCCATGTTGCGAATGGCCACAGAGTTGTCATACAGTATAGGTCATGAGGAGGGATGTGGTTCAAATTGGAGAACCGCTGGCATTTATCATAAGTCCGCACAAACTGGATGCAATCTGTCTCCATAGTAATCCAGAAGTAACCCAGTCGGATGATGCTATGCATGAGAGATCGAGCGTTCATATGAGGTCCGCAGGCACCGTTATGAACATCTTCCATTACTCTTTGGGCCTTTTCCTTGCTGATACAGAGTATGAGTGGGAAACCTTCCCTTTTCTTCCATAATTCATTGCCAAGTATGACGTACTGAGCTGATAGTCTCTTTAGAGCTTGCAAACTTTTGGCATGAACATCTTTTAAGTCTCCTTCTTTGTCAACAGGGAAGGATGCTTCACCGTTCTTGAGGTATTGGAAAATCTGACTGTACCACGGCTCATTGACGGTTTCAATCTCTATTTCACAGCAGTATGCAGGATTTTCTCGCCTATCGATCCTGAACGGTTTGATTGACTTTCCTTCTGGGATTTCTACCAAAGAGGCCAGAGTAGCTAGGGCATCGACAAATCTGTTCTTGTCTTGTGGCAGGAACTGGAATGACACTTCCTTGAACTGACCGACGAGTTCTGCGTTGTAAGCATGGTACTTTTAGAGACACAGATCTGTAATTTTCCATTTGTTGGCGGCCTGATTGATTATCAATTGGGAATCACCGAACACTTCTAACTCTTCCACGTGTCGCTCGAGGGCAGCCTCTAGACCAGCTATGCAAGCTTCGTACTCGGCGGCATTGTTGGTAACCGAGAAGTTCAGCTTGATAGCTATGGGGGTATGCATATCATTCGGGTCTACTAGTACCATCCCGATGCCATTACCTCTTTTGTTTGCTGCTCCATCAAAGAATAACTGCCACCGGTTGCCGCTCTCGATCTATAGCAAGAATCCCCTCATCTGGAAATTGGAGATCTGGTCCTCGGGCTTCTATACTGGGGAAGTCAGCCAACTGATCCGCCAAAGCCTGTCCTTTGATAGATTTCCGGATCACATACTTGATATCAAACTCAGCTAAAAAGAAGGTCCATTTAGCCAATCTGGTGGAGATGTTACCTCTGTCACCCTGGAACAGGTATCTGATCGGGTCCATCTTGGAGACCAAGTGTACAGTGTGGGATAGCATATAGTGTTTTAGCTGTCCGACCACCCAGACCAAAGCTACGCATGTCTTCTCGAGGGCAGAGTAATTCAACTCGCTACCTTGGAATTTGCGGCTAACAAAATATATGGCATTCTTGATCTTTGAATCCTTCTTCTCTTGTGCTAGCATAGCCCCAGTGGCTGTGTCTGTGACCGTCAGGTATAGCAGTATAGGCTTGCTCCCGTGAGACAGACAAAGAATGGGAGGATTGACAAGGTAGGCTTTGATCCTCTCGAAGGCCAGTTGGCATTCCTCATTCCAAACCACTTCTTGATTCTTCTTAAGTAGCTTGAAGATCGGCTCACACATGGAGGTCAGCTGGTTGATGAATCTGCTGATGTACTGTAATTGGCCCATAAATCCTTTTACCTCGGATACAGTTCAGGGTGGCTTCATCTCGACGATTGCTTTAACCTTTCTGGGATCTACTTCGATTCCGTGTTCTGTGACCATATACCCCAGGACTTTACCTCGAACAACCCCAAAGGTGCACTTGGCTGGATTTAGTCTCATGGAGTGCTCTCGGAGCCTGTTGAAGAATTTCCTAAAGTCAATGAAATGCTGTCCATCTGACCCTTTCGAGTGAATAATCATATCATATACATACACTTCAATCTCCTTGTGGATCATGTCGTGAAACAGGGTAGTGACGGCTCTCTGGTAGGTAGCCCCAGCGTTCTTCTGACCAAACGGCATTACTGTGTAATAATAAGTACCCCATGGAGTTGTAAACGCTGTCTTGTCCTGATCTTCCTCAGCCATTTTGATCCGATTGTAACCCGCAAAACCATCAACGAAGGACTTGACCTCGAAGTTTACGATTGCATCTACTAGCATATCAATGTTGGGCAAAGGGAAGTCATCTTTGGGGCTAGCCTTATTGAGATCTCGAAAATCTACGCAGACCCGAACCTTTCCGTTAGCTTTTGTCACTGTTACAATGTTGGCCAACCAAGTCGGATATTCAATCACTTTGATGAAGCCTACCCGTAGGAGTTTTTCAATTTCTTCTTTCACCTGTAAGGACCACTCCGGTTTTATCCGCCTCAACTTCTGCTTGATCGGCTTAATTTCTGGATCTAGAGGGATCCGGTGCTCTACGATAGAAGTATCCAGCCCAGGCATATCTTTGTAAGACCAAGCAAAGACGTCCATATATTCTTTAAGCAATTCAACCAGGGCAACCCGCTCATCTCCGGAGAAGAAGCTACCAATCTGTGTTTCTTTGGGTTCTTCGGCTGTTCCCAGGTTCACCGTTGTCAATACCTCATCGGCAGCTTGGGCCCGGCTTTCCTTTTGTTCGCGAACCTGCTTTGAATCATTTTCTAAAATTTGCTCGTCTATTAAGTCTGCATTATCTTCAATTGAATTAGGCTTAATTATTTTTAAATCTTGATGATTATTTCTTGTTAAGCGTTCAATTGTTAGATTTGCAATCACGGGATACTCAGAAAGGTCAACCATTTTATTCAAAGCATAGGGAAAGACAGTGTTTACAACTCAAAGACGGTCTTCTCTCACGAGGACATTAGACCGGTCGGAGGACTCGAATTCAATAACAAGAGATTCAGGAGATCGACTCAAGACACGAGGAACAAATTTAGACTCGGAGGGACAAGGACGAGGCTTGAGCCCAAGCTTTTCAATCATAGTCTCCCTGTCGGCGACCGGTCCTCGGAACGAAGTCCAATTCTGTAAAGGTCTCTCTGCCACTGTCTCTAACATGTTTAGCTCCACAACTGGCTCCTTTTCAAATTCTAGCATAGCTACCACCTCGCTATCAGAGGAAAAGTCAATCAAATCATTCGGCTCCTTAGCAACAACCAACCCTCCTGTAGGTACTTCTGTCAAAAACATAACATCCCTGTGCTCGATAGCCCCTGCTCTTTAAACAAATCTGCCAAATCACCATCAATATCCACAGGGTCAGCACCGCGGATCTTGCATATCGTGGGTTCATCCAAAGCAAGCTTTTCAAACTGTTTCACCTGATCAGGCCCCCAGAAATGGTAGCTGTTCTCGTAAGTGGCGGTCACACCTGGCCTTTTGGGCAAGCTATCAAACATTTCCTTCACCGGGTTTTGGCTGCCATCGAACCTCCGGATTGTTCTCATTCTTTCTTTCATTTGGCTCAGTCTTGGTTCTGGACAAACAAACATGTCTCCATCCTCTCTGACGAAATGCTTGTTCAAAGACCAACTGTATGGGCGCATCTCAGGCTTCTTGTACCTCTTACCAGCCGCTGAGGTCATCTTTTCCTTGAAAGCTTCAGTCTTGTCATACGTCTTATCTTCTCTAGTCACGGCATATCCCAGGCCTTGCTTGTTTCTCTTGGCTTCTGGCAACACAAGCCTACACGGTCCCTGTTGGCGTTTTCCCAGCCCCAGACCAGGGATATAGCTCATACCTCTTAGCATTTTCAACACAGGAGGAATCTTGTCTGAAGATGTCGTCAGATCTATGGTGCAGACCTGCCCTTTAGGTTTCTCTATTGTGAATCCACTGAGCATCGGATTTTCCTGGTCGAGCTTGATCTCCATTACTGGTAAGGTGTTGGTGCTGGTTTCCCCAATCGTAACACTATCACCATAAATCGTCGTCAGCACTCCTTCTTGCACAAATTTTAAACACTGGTGAAGAGTGGAGGCTACCGCTCCAATTTCGTGAATCCAAGGTCTGCCCAGTAATGCTGAGAATGTGACCGGAATGTCGATAACTTGAAATTCTACCATCATCTCCTTGCCTCCAAACATCAAATTCAGAGAGACTATCCCCAACACCGCCCTAGATGTCGAATCGTAGGCCTTTATGGTTTGGTTGGATGGTTTAAGATTCTGCGCATTAATGTCCAACATACTCATCATTTTAGCAGGGAGCACATTCATAGCTGACCCATTATCTACCAATACATGGGGAATCCGCCGTCCTTCCAAGGGTACTGTGATGTGTAGGGACTCATTATGCTTCGCACCATAAGCAGGCAAGTCAAGATCCGTAAAAGTAATGATGTTCCCATACTGTGCAGTCCCAATCAGCTGACAGGCTTCGTCTGGGGTGGCATTGACAGATACTTTTGTTTTGGATAGGGCCTCTTCCAATTTCAGTTTGTGAGGGTAGGAGGATGTGAGCAGAGACCATAAGGAGATATCGGCTTGTGTTCTCTTCAACTGTGTTAGGATCGGGTCTTCTTGGACTTCTTCGCTTCCCACCGATCTGTAAGGATTCTGAGAGGACTGAGGGTTGGAGACCGCAACTGCCTTACCTTTCCCGGACGGATCTGAATTATTCACTCCCAACATTCTCCCTGACCGAGTCAACAGATTAACATCTTGGTGATCATCAACCACAAATTCCCTGCTGGCCTCCTTGAGCTCTGCTAGCGTAATCGGAACAGGACGAGTGCTATAAGGCCATGCCGCTTGCCTTATTTCATTTATGGACAAAGGCGCCTCTACATTAGCCGCTATCCTGAGTTCTTCCAAGGAGATTGGGGAATCTCTAGGAACCATGGATGATATAGTGTTGGCAACCACATGCTCTTCATAATCGTCATAATCAGCAGTATTATTCAAACCATACAGATCATCAAGATACAAAACATAGCAGAAATTATCTTTCATTTCATCAGAAAATGGGATTACATCAGTCACAATCTCATTACAACCAACACTATCACTTTCATCTATTGACTTCCCAAACTCTATTACATTAACAAAATAGTCTTGCCCGAAGTCGATAAGATTCACATTGTTACTTGGTAGAGGATTGTTGACCACATTCGGGCGAGGAGATTTCTCAATTTTCTTGTCATCCACCAAACCTTGAATTATCTTTTTAAGGGTTACGCAGGAATTTGTGGTGTGCCCTGGGAACTGGTGAAATCGACAGTACTTGCTAGCATCCATATGGGGATTAGGACGAGCAGGGCTATAATTCTCCAATGGTTTGATCATACCAGTACGAAGCAATCCGTTAAAAACCTCCTCTGTAGACATGCCTAAATCATCAAATCTCGGCTGCGGCTTAGGTTGAAACCTCACTGCATTCTGCACATTATTACCTCCTCTCTGTAGATTGTTGATGCTGTTGTCTTTGGTCACATCTCTTCCTCTTGGCGCCATTGCTGAAACAGGGTTGGGTGCTCGATATCGGTAACCTCCACTACTGCTGCCACCACCGGCATTTGCATTCGGGGTTTGATTGAACAATCTGTTTTCACTTCTAGCTCCCATTCCTACCATCTCTCGCAGATCTGGGTACCAACCTTTCCCGATGGCTTCCCTGAGCACTGGCTTAACACACGACAAGAAGATGTCCTTTTGGTCCTGGAGGGGTATCGGCTCTGATAACTCATTAAGCTTGGCGTTCCATCGCTTGTAGAACTCTGTAATTGACTCATCGGCCTTCTGGATAGTCCCCACTAAATCGTCCCGGGTGGTACGCCACTCCAAATTACCCTTGTACTTCTCCAAGAAGGTCTCCGTTATCTGGTTCCATGTAGAGCGACACTCTTGTTTCAAAGCCAGAAACCATGTAAGCGCTGATCCCTTCAAAGTCAGATGGAAGTGGGATGCCATAAACTCGGGCGTGCAGCCCATTGCCCCCATTGTCATAACATACGTATCTATATGAGTTTTCGGGCAGGCGGTACCATCGAAATCCATTTTGGGCATTTTAAACTTATGCGGCAAAGGCGTTACTTGGGCGGGATCCACAACCTTAAGACCACTGGAACCCACGGTCAACTTATCGATCTGCTGCTGCATCTGTTTCAACAAGGCTGTCACTTCTGGAGCCAAACCTGGAATCTGGGGTATAGCGGGAGCCACTGTCGATGAAGGCACTGGGAAGTCTGAATTAGGTCCAATGGGCAAAGTTGCTGATGGGAGACCAAAGGTACTGGGGATTCCAATATTACTGTCCAACAAACTGACCGAACTAGGGATCCTGTTTCCATACATATCATATCCGTTAAACTGCAAACCGGGGTTCTGGGGACTGTACTGTGTTGACTGACCTCTGAATTGACCAAGAGTAGAGAAACCTGTACTGTTGCATGGGGCGGAATACGGAGTGGAACCATATAAATGCTGAGTAAGGGGAGAACACACTGCGGGCTGAGGGACACTGCCTTGAGTCTGAAACTGCTGATATCTTGAAACATTGTCTTGACAAATTTGACTCCCTGAAAGCCGATACTGACCACTCTGGAAACTGTCGGGATATGCTCTGGACTGAGGTTGGGGATAACCTGCTTGAAACTGAGATCCATGCTGAAACTGTGATGTTGGGACATTGGGGTTTGGAGAGGCAGTGAGATCGAAGAAGTTTGATGCTTGACCACCATTCTTGCTAGCACCTTGTGGGATAACCTGGCTATACCCTTGAGAAGATGGGGGAATGAGCCTTCCTTGGTCACTCACAAACATTCCCGGAGATGACACTTGATTAGGTCGTGGGGCATAGCTTACTGGAGGAGGCATCGCATTGTAACTGGGCTGGGTAGGCTGAGCAGGTGAAGCGGACCCGATCTCATTGTGACTGTCTTCTGTGATCTCCTCATAGGAACCGTCCTCCCGACGAAGCACTGCAATCCCTTTGGCTCTCATGGCCTCCACAAAACGGTTATGAGCTTCTTCTTCACGGGCTTTGGCATTCTGAGCCAGTAGACAGGCCTCACGCTTCTGCCAGAGCAGCTTCCAACGTCACCCTCAATTCCTCTGTGGTCATATCATTCAAACTTGGCTGACCCATTGTCACTGAGCCTCCAGCGGACTGAGCAGAAAATACATCTCCGTTCCCGGCCATTTCTGATCCTTCACCAACTGAAACTGCTTGAACACGAACTAAACGAGCTCCTGGGACAGATGAACGGGTCCAACTCGCCGTAGCTGCAGAGGTAGAGACGGGTTTATAAGGTTTTGAAGGGAAATTTGGAGGAACGGGAGAGGGAAAGGAACGGAACAGACTCGCACAAACAATCTTATTCATCTTCAAGTATAAATTAGTGTTTTAAATCCTAAGTACGGTTGGAAAAGGGGAAGCCTTTATTCATGCTAACTATACCTTGGGGAAGCCTAAAGGGACGCAACGTTCAAATTACACTAAATGCCTTGCTTTGAAATATATAATAGGTAATGATACCTAACCAAATCCTAACATCATTATGGAACGGAGAGATCGTCCAAATTTCTAGGGAAATTTGGGCAGCATAACGGGTCTTTTCGAAGAATTTCGAAGAAAAATCCGGCATGACCTCTCGTCGGTGCATGTTGACAATGCGGCATGATCTCTCGTTTAGAACACGCCACGGGAGTGACATGTCCCTACGTGAAATCATGTTGCATTGGCAACATGCTCACAAGATGCGAGGTTTTGGGGGAAGGTATAAGGACCTACGATATGTTTCAAAAACAATTCATTTTGTTGTAATAAAAACATTGTATCAAAAACCAACCGTGGGTAAGGTTAAATGTGTGGCGCCACCTAAAACGCACTAGGGGGTTAGGTTTGATTTCAGGCGCTCAAGCGTAGGCGAATTTCATGGCCGTCCGCGATGCCGTCAATCGCACCCGAGGGTTCTAAGTCTAAGTGATGTAGTGTGCGGATGACTATATTCTTTTATTTACAAAAAAACAAGATTTTTTATTTTATTTTGTTTTATTTTATTTTATTTTGAAAAGAGAAGAGAAAACACACACACCCTTACAGGAATACAGGGAACAACAATCAACTGAGCCACATTCGATCCAAGGGACTGCCCTCAAACCAGACTTCTGAGTATCTGTTCAGTGGCCACCCTTTGTCGCGTGACACAGGACATCAGGCAAAGGTGTCGCACGACTTGGATGGTCACTGAACCAAAATTCTGCAACCATCAAATCAGCCCCTGTATCTCCATGGCAAGAACAAAGCAAAAACAACTAATGCACAACACAAGGAATACAAAGCACACGGGGTCCACAAGTCTCATATTCAACAAAATGCATGAACCACAAATGATTGTCAAAGATGCACACAAAATGGATGTATTGGATGTCTAATTTTATGAAAGCTTGACCCACTTAACATTTGAAAAACAGGTTTTCAAAGTCGATAATCCCCAGCAGAGTCGCCACTGAATGTGCGCTCGCCCGAAATTTCGGTTTATTTCGAAATGATGAAAGTAAAGGAGTCGCCACGCCGTTTTTGAGAGGAAACATTGAAAACCTTTTTTAGAGAGAAAACACGGGTTCGGGGGTCAGGTTACGTGTTGGGAAGAACCGAGAGTTCACCCAACACGCCTCGTCCGTAGACGAGTCTTTCAATTAAACATCCAAGCAAAATCCAAAGTGTGTGCAAGTGTTGACAATGAACAAGTGTAGTAATCATGCATCTTATTAATATGAATTGAGATTTACAACTTGTGAACCCATTATTTAGGGAGGCCACATCCCTGCTACAACAATCTAAAACAGATTACAACTGAAAAAGGTTTCTGCAAATAGGTCACGATATGTCGCATGACATATGATTCCAGTGACCACATATGTCGCGTGACACAGGATCACCTTGGAACAATATGTCGCGTGACATACAGAGACCATCTGCAGAAACTTACACAATGAACACCAGAATCAACAACAACTAATACAGATCCAATTGATTAACCAAATTATGTACGAAATACAGAAATAACAACAAATCGACCCCGGGAGTGTGGATATGGGTAGATCCACACCCCCTTTGGGGTTTGAACACCAAATTCAAGCAAGTATTCAACAAGAGCAATTCAATTACACAGATCAAATGACTTAAACAGAGAGATTGCGATTGGGATTCAGTAATCTAGACAGATGGAGTCTGATTACTGAATCCTAACAGAAGTAGACAATGAAATTATAGAGAATTGAATTAAAGGAAGAGAGAGGAGGGAGTTGAGATTTCGTTACCCTTGATGCTTCCCCGAATCCTGTATCAAGTTAGATACAAGACCCTTTAATTGGTTGTTTCTGGCCTTGAAATCCTGAGGGAATTGATGCAAGAGAGTTCAAGTGAGTTGGTTGGAGAAATGGTTTGGATTGGAGATAATTGGGGAGGTTGAAGGTAGGAGAGAGAGAGAGAGGTGTGTTTGGGGGGCTTTGTTATGATGCAATTTCTGCAGAGTAACAGTAGGCTGAAGTTGGGATCCATTTCTGAGAGGGGGAGGGTCTTATTTATAGGCTGCAGTTAGTGGTCACCTTGTGTCGCACGACTATACGTAACCACTTTCCATGCCTCGACTTGTCGCGTGACACAAGGTGGCCTCAACCGTTTTTGGCACCAAAACCAGTTTCTGGAACATTCAGGCCTAAATACCCAAAAGTTCCAAAAAGGTTTATTCCCAACAAGTCCCTTTGCATGAGTAAGGTACCAAAAGGTACTTCCTTCACGGGAAACTTATGAAATGTTTCCAGAAGTCTCGGGATCGGCCGGGAATTTACCAAAACGCCCCTTAATGCAATTTTATTACATTAAAATGCATCTAAAAGGTTGCGAATTGGATTGGCGTACTTACAATATGGAAAAATTATGTTCACTTGTAGCCCAAATATAGGTGTTTCATTAAAAGATAAAGAAATAAACAAAATATTATGTCTAGCACATAAATTTGAGAGAAATGATCTCATGAAACACGGAAATCATCCTTATACAGTAACCTATAAATTAGGATGTACTTTATCTAATTCACATCATAGTATGAAATTCAAGATGAAAGAAAAAGTAGATATAGATTATCTTTTTAAGAAAATTGGAAGGAATCTTCAATACCAATTAAAGAATTAACCCCTTTATTAGAAACTTGGACTATGAACCTAAGTAACAATAATATAAGATTATTAGGACAAGCACCAAAAATAATAATTCAAGAAGAACAAGAAGAACCTACTAAGAGATCTTTCTCTAGGGTCCTTAGCGACAAATATGGATTACTCCCACAGATGATATATACACAGTCTCAAGAAGAATAAACATATCTGCAAATCAGTTAGATGTCTAACTATAAAGATTACCCCCATATATATCGTAAAAATAAATATGTTGGACTCCAAATACAAAATGTATCTAGAGGAGATCCAGATTATCTTTTCTCAGGGGGAAAAGGTATAGATGGATGTACCCAACAACTAAATAATGTATATGCGGTAACTGGAAATATACATATTATGTGTAATTCCCTTTGTAAAACTTTAGGGATAAAGACAACTTTTTATAAAGATGACCCTGAAGATAACATTAATGAGAAATTGCTATCTCAATTAAATGAAAAAACCAAACTAGATTTCTCTCCCTTAGAAACTAGAATAAAATCCTTAGAAGGACAAATTGAAAACTTAGAAAAGAAATTAATTTCAATAAATGTTGATACAATTAATAAAATCCTTGATATAGTAAAGAAAATAGATGACAAAGTCTATTGGGACAACCAAGAAAGATAGATAAGGTCTACGAAGAAATGATCCGAATGGAAGATCGTTTTAAAAAATTGGAAATTAACCTTCAAAACCATTTCAAACAATATATTGAATATATTGAAAAAGCTGCAGCCTCTATAATAGATGAAATTAAGAAAAAATTGGACGGATGTGAATGTAACAAGGAAATTCTCAAACACATAAAACTAGATAAAAGGGAAAATAAGGAAGAAGAACAGATCGTTGATGAAACAAAACAAAAGTTTAGTTTGGGATGGCATCCTGAAAACTTAAGGATAGAAGATACTCCTTTGTATAATAAGAAATGATTAAGAAAAAACTTGAAGATTTCTTCAATAATACACATAGCTCTCAGCATATGGACTATGTAGTCCAAATGTTAAGTCTTACGGATGAAGAAATCAAAATTTTGGCTGAAGAAAAAATAAAAATTTTAATAGGAGAACCTACAGAAAATAATAAAGCAAGTATAAAAGAAGAAATTGGAGAGGAGACCTCTGCTACAGGACAAAATAGGACCAGAAGACATAGAAATCCTCTAAGGTCAGGAGATGCCAGAGGATATCATCGTGGAACAAATAATCAAAAATACAAAAATACAACATACCAGAAGAATATCAACCCACGAAAAAAACAGGCCTTATCAACATGTCTTAACCTAGATTGTGTCACAAATAGAGAGCAACTCATTGAAGAATGGGATAATGAAATGAGACTAATCATTAAAATGGTTGATAATCTCATAAATGACTTTGACCTAATTTATACTCTTGTAAAGAGTAAAACATCAGGAAATGTTAGACTAATGATAGACCAGCTAGATGTCTCACTTTTTACTACTACTACGGGGAAAGATTTCCTTACTCACAATACAAATTCCATATATACTTTTTTATAGGAAAAAATTATCTTACCCAAGGGATAGAAGAAAAAATAAAAAAAGCTGAGACTGCCAGAATAAGATTAGAAAATCTGCAAATATGTGATCTTTTTAGATAGTTTCTTTTGTGATTATGAGAAACATCTAATGCAAATCCCAATGGACGAGTGGGGAAAATATGTGGAGACTTTCCTAATGAAAATACCATTTGCTAGAGAAAATGTTCTTCTAGAATATAAAAGCTCTGGAAAAATTCTAAGGACAAGTTTAGCATATGCAAAATTACTAATTATCAATTTCATGGAAAAACATTGTAGAGACTTACAAATAAAGAAAGTCATGAAAAAGACTTTCAGTAAATATTGTACAAATTTTCCCAGTCCTAACACTATGTATGGTTGTAATCCAACAAATCCCCCAAAATGGAAAACAAAATATCACAAGATTAAAAGAAAATAAAGGCTGAAAAAACCTAAAAGATGGACAAAAGACAGAAAGAAACAGAATCCTTACAAAAGATGGTTCAGAAGGCCATATAAATATCAGAAAAAAAGACCTTGAAGAAAAACCACAAGCTCATAATGACCCTAAAACAGATAATAAACAAAAATTCTGTCCACAAGGAAAGTCAACATGTAGATGTTGGATATGTAATGAAATTGGCCATTATGCTAGAGATTGCAAAAACAATACAGAATATAAAAAAGTCTTAGAAGAACTACAAAGATTCGAATTAGAACCAGTATTTAGTGATGAAGAAATAAGTGAAGAAGAAGTTTGGGAGTTTACTTCTGAAGATGAATCTGATTCAACGGATTCAGAATAATCTATTAGAAGAAAATATCCTTTGGGATGAAGAAGACGTAGAAAATACGTTATGGGAAACAGAACAAAACTGCATTTTAGACAATACTAGTGAAAATATTATGTCTCTAAGCAAAACTAATCCAAATAGTATTTATATAAAAGGGTATTTTTATTTTAAAGGATACAAAAAATACTCATTAGATATGCATATTGATACATGAGCAAGTATGTGTACAGCCAATAAATTAGTTATACCAAAAGAATTTTGGGTACAAACTAAAAATCCTATAAGAGCTAGGATAGCAAATGACGAAGTAAAGACCATGGATAAAGTCTCAGAACAAATCCAAGTTCAAATCAGTGGAGTTACTTTTGTAATTCCTACACTCTATCAAGTAGAAACTACATGAGATATTACCCTTGGAAATAACTTTTCTAGGTTATATGAGCTCTTTGCTCAATATAAGGATACCATTACTTTTCACAAAAATGGAACTGCAGTCAGTATTAAGAAATAAATAAAGCTTATTTCTATGGACAAACGGGCTTTTTAGAAAGCAAAAGAATAGGAACTAGTCTACCTACACCACACCCTGAAAATGTCACACCTATCAAGGATTCTGATAATTATGACTTTTTCAACTCTTTTAAGGGGGAGGAGAGTGAGGAGGACGAACTTCTCAAAACCCTAAGCTCATTACAAGAAATAGAAAACACTTTGGAAAAAGTTTGCTCTGAACATCCTCTAGATGAAAGAATCAATAAAGGAAAATTCACTCCAAAAATAGAACGATTAGACCCAAACAAAATTATTAAGGCTAAACCAATGCAATACTCTCCGCAAGACAGAGAAGAATTTGGAAAACAAATAAAAGAGCTATTAGATTTAAAAGTAATTAGAAAAACTAGAAGTCCACACTTTTCACCAGCCTTCATAGTAAATAAACACTCTGAACAAAAAAGAGGAAAAAATAGAATGGTAGTCAACTACAAAATGTTAAATGACCACACAAAAGGAGATGGATATCTATTGCCTAACAAAGAACAATTACTTCAAAGAATAGGAGGAAAAAACTACTATAGCAGTTTTGACTGTAAATCTGGCTTTTGGCAAGTCAGACTTGATAAAGACTCTATTGAGTTGACCGCATTTACTTGTCCACAAGGACATTTTGAATGGATTGTAATGCCCTTTGGGTTAAAACAAGCACCTTCTATCTATCAAAGACATATAGATGAAAGCTTATCTAATGATTTCTCTAATTATTGTGCAGTCTATGTAGATGACATAATTGTTTTCTCTGAAACCGATGAAGAACATTATAAACATGTCACAAATATTTTAAATAGTTGTTTAGAATAGGGTATAATCCTAAGTAAAAAGAAGGTACAATTATGCAAAAATCAAATTAACTTCCTAGGACTTACCATTGAACGAGGAAAGTTAGTTTTACAACAACATATAGGAATACATATTAGTGAATTTCCAGACCAATTACAAGATAGAAAAGCTGTAGAAAGATTTTTAGGTTTACTAAATTATATTTCTGGATATTATCCTAGTATTGCAAACTTAAAGCATCCTTTACAAGTAAAATTAAAAAAGGAAATAAAATGGTCTTGGACTGACCAAGATACTGAAGCAGATAGAAAGATCAAAGCCCAAGTTAAGACACTCCCTGATCTTTACAATCCAAGTCCGGATGACAAACCCATCATAGAATGCGATGCATCTGATAAATTCTGGGGATGAATTTTAAAGGTAAGAACCCCATAAATAAAGAAATAATATGCAGATACTCATCAGGAACTTTTACACCTGCAGAAACAAGATACCACAGTAATGAGAAAGAAATACTTTCTTTAATCAAGACTATTAAGGCTTTTAAAGGTTATTTGTTACCTTATAAATTCCTGGTAAGAACAGACAATAAAAATGTCTCTTATTTTATAAGAATAACTATTAAAGGAGATCACAAACAAACTAGATTAGTCAGATGGCAACAATGGTTAAATTATTATGATTTCACTATAGAACATATATCTGGAAATAAAAACGTACTCGCTGATCTTATGTCAAGAGAATTTTCAGGTATTAAATAATGAGTACAATGAGTACGAAAGAAGATATTGAAGATCAAATACTTCAACTTAAAGGCGAAATCCTTGAAAAGGAGACTCTCCTCATAAAGCTAGAAAGAATTTGTGGAAAAATGAAGCAAGGAGATCTAACTTCAGCCAGCATGACTTCCTCTATAGCCAACGAGGAAAGTAATACTTGTTATAAGGGAAATTGCAGTAGCAATAGACAAGAAACGGTAGTTTCAAAATCTCCTATAGAGATTATGTTAGCTCATAATAAGAGCATAATTACACCTCTTGAAGTTTACTTCCTCCCAAAAGGAAACCTGACTCAGTCTGCAGGAAATCAGACTACACAACAAATTTCTTTGTCACCCTAGATAGAAAAGACCTCCAAATATTATGTCCTTTATTCAGGCCCTAACCAAGGTGTCTACACTGAATGGGCCAAAATTACACCCCTAATTGGGAAACATCATCATCAATCGTTCAATAATGTTGATGAAGCACATAAAGCTCTTTTCACATACAGAAGGACCTTGAGTCTAAATGATCATAAAACCTACAGTCAAATGACACAGTCACCACCACCTCTTAGGATTAAGCCACCATTGCCTAGTCCAAAAAATCCTGAACCAAAGACACAAATCCCTGATGTCATAAAAAACCGGATCAATATGTCCAACATGATTATTAATGAAGAAACGAGTTCCTTGAATAAAGAAAGATTTTTTCATTATTTCAATATGGCTGAAGCATCTGATGAAGATCGTGATCAATGCTTTTCACTATTGATAAAAGGAATATATCCTTATATGCATTTTTTGAAAAAGCAAAACCAGAAATAATAAAAGACATTTTTGATTGCGGATTATTAGCTATGGTTTACCCTAGTAATAATCTAGTTGAATTAAAAGCATTACCAAAAGCTATTTTAAATGCTATAAAAAAATTATCGGACAAAAGTAATAGGATTTTGAACCAGAGACATATACGTGTTTGTGAAATAGTATGTAATTTGTGCTGCTCATTGACATACTTGTGTTGTGCTTACCTGTAGGGTAGAGCGAATGTCATTCAGGACAAGTTGGATAAGCTGAAGACAAGGGGCTCTGTGGAGGCAGTGATCAAGCTTTGGGACGCTTTGCCCACAGTTGCTAGGGAGGGGTATAGGAGTCCTCGGTAGCTTGTGTTTGACTCCAACATGTATGGTTTCGTGGAGTGCTTGAGGGGGTTAGTAAGGATGCAAAAGAGTAAAGGGCTCTACTTGGCTCTGATTGAGCATTGGTGGGACGTCACCCACACATTTCATTTCTTTTGGGGCGAGGCCACCGTGACCCCCACTGACTATGCTGCCATCACTGGCATGTCCTTTAAGGGGCACAGTTTGGAGTGGCATGATGGTTACACCGACAGGGAGCTTGTGGATTTGTTGAGGATCGTTCCCGAGTCGAGAAAGGGGATGGGCATGGAGTATGTCGTGGTTTTTGGAAAGATGACCGAGAGCATAGCTCTGTATGATAGAGGGGACCAGACTATTTTTGGGTTTTATGGGTCCATGCGCAGCGGAATTAAGCATCTAATAACACAAAACACAAGCCCTAAGATCCGTTCTATACGATTAAATTGAATTCCTATGAGATAGAATTTACCAACCTTTATTACTTTCCATTCTTGAGCTATCGAACAATTATCAATGTGATTTTGAATCACAAACTTCGATGTTCAAAAACATGAATCTTCATATTGCTTTGAACAATAGAACTCTAGGTCTTGATCGTCGTACGAGCGAAGACCCTCTAGTAGTATCCACACATTAGAATGAACCAAGAACAGTTCTTGAGAATTGCTAGATTCTTAAACCTTAGGAAGAGATATTGAGAAACCTTTGTTGTGAATTTTTCTTAAAAAATTCGGCTCGCTCTATTAGGGTTTACAGACTGCATATTTATACTACCTTAGTATTGGTATTAGTTTCCTAATCTTATTAGGAAACTGTCTGTCAAATGCCTCAGGCCTTAGTATGTCGCACGACCCAGAATGCCATATGACAAGGTCTGTCACACGACCCAGGACTCCATATGGCAAGTTCTGTCGCGCGGCGTATTAAGCCAGTTCAGGAACTCACAATCATTCTTTCTTTGGTTTAACTAATTCATTCTAGTTGTGTGTGACCAAATAGGATTATATTATGTTGGCAATGAGTCCGATCACATCGATCCTCATAAGACATAAGCGGACTCTAGCAAGCCATTATGTCTACCCAATTAATATAACGTAAGAGTTCACATTTCGAATGGTACACTTCCATTTTTCCCTTTGTCTCACGATGTTATATTGAACACAAGTCATGGTCCACGTCAACTTGTACTTGTTCAATGCTTCCTTGATCTTGAGTATAATGATAATCCAATCTCATTGGGGTGTGGCCACACACTTTCCATCATTATCACTCATCGAGGGGCCCAAGCAAAATATCTCTCTTTCGAGGGACAAATTCCATCTTGACTTATCATCCTTCCCATCATGAATCCGATCATGCCAAAGATAGCCTTTATAAATATCGTGTTAAGATATCGTTTGACTAAAATCAAACATGACTTTCATCATATGTAAGGTCATGATAATCTCAGGTCTAGGGACTAAATGAAGTGACCATATGAGATTTAATTATGACATTTGACCATGACATTAATCTCATATGGGTCAAGTCCAGTCACTTGTTCTCTAACAAGTACCCATAATTTCAATGTGCATCTCTATGCATATAATCATCATATGATTATCCATTGACAATTATACTAAATATTCTCTTAATAATTAGGGACAGAGATTATTACAATAAATATGCAAAATATATAATAATCAAATAATAAACTTAAACAATAAAGATGATACATAACGGTTTTAAGTTAAACATAACTAAAGCCTAGGGCATTACACCAACAGTCTCCCACTTGCACTAGGCTCCATCTATGTATCAAATACCCATGGATTTAATATGACCATCATGCTTCTGCCTGTGCTAGGGTCCTTTTGTAAGTGAATCCCTAATGTCATCATCGGTTGATACTTTGCATATTTTAACGTCTTCTCATTCTTTATGAATTCCTTGAAAAACGTCTAAGTGTGTGCTTGGATCACTGTTGTGATCTTGGTTCCATTGTTTTCACAAATGGCACCACAATTGTCACAGCAAAAGTCTCACCGATTAGTGATACTTGGAACATTTCCAAAACACTAATGAACTTTTGATCCAAACTGCCTCTTTTAGCCATATCATATGTTGCTAAAGTTTGGCCTTAGTAGTAGAATCGACTACGATTTTCTGTTTGGAACTCTTCCAACAAAACCGTACCTCCAATAAGCATAAACACAAATCCTAATTGCGATTTTAAATTAACTTTGTCAGTTTGGAAGTTAGCATCTATGTAACCCTTACAACAAGATTAACTTCCAACCTTTCAAATACCAAGAATGTATCCTTAGTTCTTCTTAAGTACTTAAGGATCATCTTGACTGCCATCCAATGGTTCTCAACAGGATCAGATTGGTATCGACTCATCATGCTCAAAGCATATGAGATGTTGGGTCTAGTACAAATCATGGCATACATGACAGATCCAAATGCTGGAGCATATAGAACTTCATTCATTCCCTTTTTGCTCATCAATTGTCATAAGACAATGAGTATTACTAAGAGAAATACCATGATCCATTGACAAGCTATTCTTCTTAGATTCTTCTAAGAATCTTGTCAATGTGAATACTTTGACTCAAACCAATTTAATCTTCTAGATCTATCTCTATAGATCTTGATGCCAAGGATGTAAGCGGCTTTTACCCATATCTTTCATTGAAGAAACCTTTCCTTGACCAAGACTTGACAGTCTTAAGTGTCGGAACTTCATTTTTCCAATGAGTAAGATATCATTGTCATAAAACAATAGAAATAATACTACGCTCCCACTGAATTTCACGTCTACACAAGGTTCATCTTCGTACTTGATGAAGTCAAACTTTTGACCGATTCATCAAAATGAAGATTCCAATTCCTTGAAGCTTGCTTCAACCCATCTTATGGATCTTTGCAACATGCATACTTTATTAGATTTTCTTGGATCGACAAAACTCTCGGGTTGTGTACTAGACACATCCTTAAGAAAGTCATTTGGCATTCATTTGTCATATCACATAGTCATAATATGCAATCATGGCAATTTGAAATTCTAATAGACTTCTACATTGTAACTGGCGAAAAGGTTTCAACATAGTCAATACTATGAATTAACCTGAATCCCTTTGCTACAATCCTTAGTCATGAAAGTATACACCTTCCCATCCATGTCGGTCTTGAAGACCTTCTTGCATCCCTCAATTTTTACACCTTTAGGTAGCCTAATCAAGTTCCAAACTTGATCATCAAACATGGATTGCAATTCGGATTCCATGGTTCCTAACCATTTATCCAAATTAGGAGTGGACATTGCTTCTAGATAGGAAGTAGGATTGTCATTCTCAATGACTTCCACTTCATTACTTTTCGATACAAGAAATCAATATTTCTTGAGTTCGGATCGTAACCTATCCAATCTACGATGGACTTGTGCATCTTGAACCGGTTCCACAACTCCTTGTGAACTTGGTTCCGTCTCTACTCTTGGTTCCATATTATTTTCGGGTTCTTGAACTTCTTCAAGATTAATTTTACTCCCACTAGATTCTTTATTGAAAAACTATTTCTCAAGAAACGAATCGTATAGAGCAATAAAAGTTTTGTTCTCTTTGCGGTTGTAAGATTAATTTCCGAAAATAACCTTGTCAAATTTGGTGCTAACTTATAAGAGACAAGTCTCTTTACATAAGATTCGCAACTCCAAATCTTCATGAAAGACAAACTAAGTTTTCTTCCATGCCACATCTCATGTGGGGCCTTTAGGAACCAATTTAGTAAGGAATCGATTCAGTGTAACCGCATCATTTCTAATGCATATCCTCAAAAGGAATTAGGAAAGTCAACTTGACACATCATCGAACGAACCATGTCTAACAAGGTTTAATTCCTCCTTTCAGACACACCATACAATGTGGTGTTCCGGGTGGAGTCAACTCTGAAACGATTTCACAGTTTTGAGATGATTGTCAAACTCTTGGCTCAAATATTCACCACCTCGATCCAATCGAAGTACTTAATAGTTTTACCAAGTTGTTTTGTATTTCATCTTGAAATGTTCGAAACATCTCAATTGATTCACCTTTGGACTTCATCAGATAGACATAGTCATATTTAGATAAGTCATCGGTGAATGTGATGAAACACAAAAATCTTCCCCTAGCAATGCTACTTAATAGTCCATATACATCTCATGTATAGTGATCAATAAGTCACTAGCCCTCCCACTACTCTTAGTGTAGGGTGGTTTGGTCAATAATCCCAATAAATAAGATCCACATTCCTCAAATGATTCATGGTCATATGAGTCTAAAAGTCCATGTTAATGGAGTTTAGATATATGTTTCTTATTTATTTGACCAAGCCGGCAATGCCATATGAACGCGTTGTTCATATTGTTCGGTTCAGATTTCCCTTTTATATTATAGATATCTTCAATATTATTTTGTTTCTTAACATCAAGGATATGAAGACCATTCAATGACATATGCAATACAATAAGGCATATCATTAAATAAATATAAAACATCTTATTATCAATAAGAAAATTATATCCTTCATCATCCATATAAGAAACGGAAATAATACTTCTACTCAAATCTGGAATATAGTCATACTTGTTCAAAACAAGTACTAGTCCACAAGGTAAAGTGACTTCATAAGTCCCTATGGTTAATGTAGCAACTCTTGCTTCATTCCCACGCATAGGTTTAATTTACCTTCTTTGAGTAGCTTTCTATTCATTGTTCCTAGTACATTTAAACAAATGTGGGATCGAATCTGGTATCATATACCCAAGAACAAGAAGTCGAAAAGAAAATATCTATCATATAGATATTTGAAGTAGTAGCAATCATATTGCCCTTCTTCACCTTTTAGGCCTTCCTAATAAGCCTTGCAACTTTGCTTCCAATGACAATCTTATTGCAATGATAGCAAACTGCATCCTTTTAAGACATATTGGGTTTAGCCTCTTCGGCTTTGACAACTTTTGTCCTAGGTTTAGCAACCTTTGCTTTACCTACTTTTCCTTCCTTTATGAACCCCTTTCTTGTGTTAACCATTAACACACTTGCGGATTGCTCCTTTTGCATCTCATGCATTAAAAGCCTTCACCACCACATACATATTTTGCCTAGCTTGCACTTGGAACATTTCCTTTGTGCTGTGTGCTTACAACAAAAGTAGTTACCATGTGCTCAAAGTTCTTCATAAGAATCTTTGAACATGGTGGCAAGTATAAGACACACAATATCATTAGAATCATCAACATGTTTCTAATGTTGCTCCTTATCTGCCCTTTGCAACATTTGCAGTAGGTTCAACAGGAACGAATTCATCATGAACGTACACATTTTTGATCCAATCAGAATTATACGTACCGTTCCTTCCGAACTTTGTCCTTCATAAGGACGAATCGCAATTATCATTATGTAATGCTACTTCTACAACAAAATATACAAATTATATGAACACATATCTATACCAACACATTTATCATCTAAGAACAAATAATGTATTTTACAAATACTCCCACTAAATCATACACCTTCCAATGCAAATAAGCATAATATGCATTTAATGGGCTAAGATCCAACTTTAATTTAATCTCAAGTACGCTATGGCGCACTGCTCAAGATTAAATTAATTTGGTAGAAAACATCAATCATATCGTATATGACTCTTAGATCTTTTATGAAATTTATTTAAGACATCATATGTCTAAGCATGTTTTAATCTCATCTTATGCCTTGGGTCCAAAACCATTTTGATAACCCAATTAAGTTCATCCACTTTAAACGTATAGGAACCACCATTTCCTCATCTTGCTCGCAAACGAAATAGAATCAAAGCACCTTGCTATGGCAAGCCCACCTAAAACTATCCGAGTGGTCTCAAGTGTTTTAATCATGGATTGGCATAAAGAACTTAAAAGTTAAATGAAGGTTCTTTAAAGCAGATTATAAGCATATCAACAAAGATAGTCATAATCGTACACCAGGTATGTTCTCAAGAAAATAGGTGAGCCACAAGGACTGCTTAAATATCGAATCTTCCTTCGACAGAACTCTCCTAGTCATACACAATTATAATACCAATTTTTAATGCAACATAATCAATACTTTGTATGCTGACTTGTTTCTCATAAACAATCAGACTCATAAACTGATTTGTTTCTCATAAACAATCAGACTCATTCAAATTTTGCGTGAACTGACTTGTTTCTCAAAAACAATCAGAAAACCAAAATTTTAATGTTTCAACTAAAGATTTAACAAATTATTATTCAATGTTTCAACTAAACATATAATAAAATTCTTAACACTTAAGAACATATGATTCATGCATTGCAACAATTAATAAAGACACATTTAAATTAATTAAGCATGCATAAATAATGAATTAATCTAGCATAGCCCTATAAATTCAATTTCCAAAAATTTATAGCATCCAGATTAAGACAGAAACATCTCAGATTATAACCATAATCACAGATTAGCAAGAAAATTCAACAAAACTGATTCTGTCCAGATCAGCCATGGATTGTCGCGTGACAGAGTCCAACAATGTCGCGCGACCTATAGAGTCCATCAGACTTTCCACAGGTCGCGTGACAAAAACCAACTCTGTCGCGTGACACAAGCAAGTTTTGTCCCGTGACACTGAGATACCAGATTTGCAGATTTTCAGAATTCAATCAATTCCAATCATAAAGCAATTAAATCAATTAAACAGCTTTTATAGATTTAATTCAGCATAATCAGAAAATGATTCCCACATTATTTCACATAAACAATAAGATTCTACCGCATACAAAACATGCAATAAGCATATAAACAATTTATATCTTAATTCTAGCATGTTAATTCAAACTTAACCATACGAACGGGGCTCTGATACCACTGTTGGGTTTTATGGGTCCATGCGCAGCGGAATTAAGCATCTAATAAGACAAAACCCAAGCCCTAAGATCCATTCTATAGGATTAAGTTGAATTCCTATGAGATAGAATTTACCAACCTTTATTGCTTTCCGTTCTTGAGCTATCGAACAATTATCAATGTGATTTTGAATCACAAACTTCGATCTTCAAAAACTTGAATCTTCATATTGCTTTGAACAATAGAACTCTAGGCCTCGATCGTCGTACGAGCAAAGACCCTCTAGTAGTATCCACGCGTTAGAATGAACCAAGAACAGTTCTTGAGAATTGCTAGATTCTTAAACCTTAGGAAGAGATACTGAGAAACCTTTCTTGTGAATTTTTCTTAGAAAATTCGGCTCGCTCTATTAGGGTTTACAGAGTGCATATTTATACTACCTTAGTATTGGTATTAGTTTCCTAATCTTATTGGGAAACTGTCTATCAAACGCCTCAGGCCTTAGTATATCGCATGACCCAGAATGCCATATGGCAAGGTCTGTCACACGACCCAGGACTTCATATGGCAAGTTCTGTTGCGCGGCGTATTAAGCCAGTTCAGGAACTCTCAATCATTCTTTCTTTGGTTTAACTAATTCATTCTAATTGTGTGTGACCCAATAGGATTATATTATGTTGACAATGAGTTCGATCACATCGATCCTCATAAGACATAAGCGGACTCTAGCAAGCCATTATTTCTACCCAATTAATATAACGTGAGAGTTCACGTTTCCAATGGTACACTTCCATTTCTTCCTTTGTCTCAAGATGTTATATTGAACACAAGTCATGGTCCACGTCAACTTATACTTGTTCAATGCTTTCTCGATCTTGAGTTTAATGATAATCCAATCTTATTGGGGTGTGGCCACACACTTTCCATCATTATCACTCATCGAGGGGCCCAAGCAAAACAACTCTCTTTCGAGGGACAAATTCTATCTTGACTTATCATCCTTCCCATCATGAATCCGATCATGCCAAAGATAGCCTTTATAAATATCGTGTTAAGATATTTTTTGACTAAAATCAAACACGACTTTCATCATATGTAAGGTCATGATAATCTCAGGTCTAGGGACTAAATGAAGTGACCATATGAGATTTAATTATGACATTTGACCATGACATAAATCTCATACGAGTCAAGTCAGGTCACTTGTTCTTTAATAAGTACCCATAATTTCAATGTGCATCTCTATACATATAAACATCATATGATTATCCATTGACAATTATACTAATTATTCTCTTAATAATTAGGGACGGAGATTATTACAATAAATATGCAAAATATATAATAATCAGATAACAAACTTAAACGATAAAGATGATACATAACGGTTTTAAGTTAAACATAACTAAAGCCTAGGGCATTACACCAACAACTATCTCGGCTGAGTAGGTCATCTGTTGCTTTTTGTGGTTTACTCTCTCTACCACCCTGTTTAGGCATGCTGAGGGTACGACATTGTTTGCCTTGCTGGGGTCCATGGAGGACATTGACAGGATTGATGAGGTGGCCAGGGGAGCGGCTGGTTTGGCAAAGCTATATTTCGCCTTGGATAGGTACAGCAAGAAGGCGTCCACCTCCCTGACATGCTTTGAGTTCCCGCTGGAGGTATAATCTTTCTCCTGTATCTCTTTTACATATTGTGTATGTATCTTTGTATTGACGGGTCCCTCTTGTTGGGTACAGGTCTGGGCTCTTGAGATTTTTTGTTGTGCCATGTGAGACCATGTCCCGGGGGAGGCTTTTGCATACCCGGCTATGCTTTAGTGGACAAAGGATGCCCGGGTTAAAAGGAACAGTCGGACCGGGAGGAAGGTGAGGTACCAGGATATAGTGCCTTTTTTGAGGGCATAGATGAGCGAGAGGTTTAATTTTTACCCCTAGGGCCGATTCGATGTTGACCAGCTAGGCGGAGCTGAGCGTCGGACGGATCGGAGGTGGATCATGCGGGGCCTCACCTGCGACATTTATTATTTGGGGGAGAGGGTGACTGGGCAACATGGCTTAAGGATGGCCCCACTAGCACCGATTGAGCCTCCTTAGGACATGTTATATCCACAAGAAGGGACGATGAAGTGGGACTAGTTTAGGGCTGGGCGGCCTGCCTTGGTGTACATCACTAATGAGCCTTACCTGGAATTTGTGAGGCACAGGTTGAGGATGCCTCAGGTGCTAGCGAGGGAGGGGGTCTCGGTCGTCAGGATCCCTCGGGCTGATTTCTCATATGTTCAGGAGGGGGTTAAGATGCGGGCACAGATTCCCCTTCCCGAGGTGACACCTCGAGCTTTCCGACCCCGACCTAAGGCCCAGGTATGTGCTGATCACATTCTGATTATTTATCTTTGCACATCACATGCCATTGTCTTGGCTATTTCTGATGCTTTCATTTTCGTGCAGTATTCGGCTCGGGTTGTCGATCGGCTTCTGCGTCAGGTCATAGGGGTCAAGAGGTTCATCCACAACCTTGTGATACGGGGGAATGCTCGGGGCTTTGAAAGGACATCGCGGCTAGTGCCTAGAGACTCTATGCGAGAGAGATCCCCTATTCCAGCAAGAGGGCCTATGCCAGGTAGGCAATCCATGGAGAATCCCCGCTCCCATCCCAGAGAGTTGGTTCCTCCAAGGAAGTCAACAGATGTCCCTCTTTCTCCTCTCATGGATGTGAGTAATGAGATCTCTTGGGATCATGTCATCTTTAGGGGTATGGAGGGACCGGGCTACGTGCAGAGTGGAGTCGGTGAGCTCTCTTCTTAGCACCAGGGCAGTTATGACGTCTTTCAGTCACAGGGTGATTACGGGACTCCCTTGCAGACCCAGGGGACATACGGCCTGGGCTCTGATGCCTTCTCTTTTGGCTATGATTTCTTTGTTGACATCAGGGTGCCATATCGAGGTATGCCTGCTGACCCCGATGATACCTACTCTGATGCTGAGCGGGATGATGTGGAGCCAGGGGTCGCCTTTCCAGAGGCAGCTGCTGAGGGACCGAGCACAGCTCAGAGGAGGGTACGGAGGCGTGGCAAGGAAATTGCTAGGGAGGCCAATCCCAATTTCAATTTTGATAGTGACTCCGACTGATGGTGATTAACTGCATTTGTTAGGACTGGGAGAGAGAGAAAACATACATTTCATGTACATTATTTCTATTTCTATTTTTGGGTTGTAATAACTAGATTACTTTGTTATTATATTTTTTTTATATTGTTGATTATGCATTGAATGCAAGTTGCATGAGCCCGGTTTTGTGTTTCGTATGGGCATGTATGTGATGTTTGTTGGGATTTTGAATGAAAATGAGGAATGGGCAGATTCTTAGGTGGTTGAAAAGAATGTTTCATTGGGGGACAGCAGTTTTTACTGCTATCAGAATTTTTTCTGCTGGGTGACAATATCATCCGTGTGGATGAGTTTGAGGCTACAACTCATCCACGCGGATCAGGTTGTCGTCTGACAAGGTTATTCAATTTTACCCCAGATCTGGTTTTCCTCATCCCCTTTAATTCAAACACATTTCTCCTCAGTTTCAAACCTTCTGGAGTTTGGGGAAAATCTTAAGAAATCCATGGAAAATCTTGTAAACATGAAAAATTCACCCAAATTGCCAAAGGAAATGCAAATGATCTTTTTCGACAAGTTCAAGGAATGGTCCCAAGAGATTATGCATGGCAACAAGATGTTCTTTTAAGAGAGTTATAAAATCAAATCCATGTGGTCCCTTAAGGAGCTTATTCTGGATTACAATTTGATGAGAGCGTCCGCCATGTTTTGGGACACTCTAGGCACGTTTTTTGATTTTCTTACAAAGAAATGGTCCCTACCCTTGAAGATTTTAGGGCTTTGCTTGGAGGGCCCGAGGTGCAATAGGTTGCAACTCCTTTGCCCGAAGGGATGTCTTTTGTCAAGTTGTCTAAACTTCTTCAAATCTCCCCGGAAGAAGCCCGAGGTATGATTCGAGGACCTGACTATTTTGATATCTCTGATCTCCCGGATAGGTTCAGGAGTTTGGGTATGGTTGGTGATTGTTATTGGTATCCATTTGCCCTTTGTATGATTGGGTGCTTGTTTATGGTCTACTCCTTCGGGATGTGCCACCGGTCTTTGCTGGATGTTGTTGTACACTGCCGATCGGGTCGGGATATTATTCCTTTGATTCTGGGAGAGACCCTTCATGCTATCGACCAATTGGCTACCAGAAAGCGATACATGCATGGGGGAAGCCCATTTTTGCTGACAATGTGGATGATGGAGAGATTAGGAGTCCTACGGGAGGCTCCACATTCATTCATGCCATGAACTTTTGCTAGGAGGGGGGTTACCATCGAGATTGAGGATCAGGCTTTATGGGAGCATTGGATGGCTCAGCGCCGTACTCAAGATATCTGGTGGTGGGTCCCGCATTAGTAGATAGAGACTCAGAGGACACTCCAAGATGGGTCTCACGTAGTCATGCTCCCGGGGCTTTCTCAGTCTACCTTCTATATTCCGGCTTTAGCTCTCCGACAGTTTGGGATGGAGCAGATTCCTCTGGAGGGCTGTGATGATATTGCTACCAATGTGGTGATTTCCATTTCTATGGATGACTTATCTGCATTCTCTTTCTTTTTTCGAGTATGGATTTATCATGTTTTTTCTCATGTGGTCTTTCTCAGACGTCCAGAGCGCATGTTTCTGACCACTTGGTACTTGGATTGGTACGAGAGACACATGGGAGAGACTCAGATAGCTCTTATAAGGAGGCGTGAGGGCATTGTGGGACCAGAGGATATCCCTATTTCAGAGTTGAGGAGAGCCGAGCCGAGGGCTAGTCCTTACAACTGGAGTAGAGAAGACATGTTCGATTATGAGGCTCGAGTGGAAAGAGAGAGAGACGGAGTTCCTATGGCGCTGCCCAGGAGGCTGGAAATTAGGTACGAAGCCCGGGCGACTAGAGCCCTGATAGATGCTAGCTTGATGAACCCGACCCCGTGTCGGAGCTAGGGAGGAGGAGGACAGACATCATTCCCATGCACAGGAAAACACGAGGCACGGTGGGAGAAGAAGGAAGAGGAAGGAAGGGGACACGAGTACTAGTGGCTAGAGATCCGAGTATCCATTGATTTTCCTTGCAGGCACATTATTTTTTAGTTATTTTATCTTTTAGCTTAGTTGTGAATTTAAGAGTAGACCGAGCTTGAACTCATCAAAAAGCATTTAACTGTAATGAATATATGGATTGCATTAGAGTTTTTTGAGACCCAGTTATGATGCGATCATTGTGTTGATGACAAAATATGATATTTATTTATGTTTAGACCGAACAGTTTCTGGCTGCCTATGTTCCCCTTTTACAAATGGTCTAAGGGGCTCAGGTCTCCGTAGTTCGACCCTATTAGTCATTCTTTTTTTTTTGTTTTTTTGTTTTTTTAGAGGGGGTAAGTAGAGAGAGGGACAAGAGAAGTGCAACCCTGTTTTTTACCTAGGCCGCCCTTTCGGGTTTTCAACCTAGTTGGGTATTACTCTTTTAGCACTTTTGAGAGGGAAATGACTCGATCTTCAGGCATAATATCTACGGAGCTTGTCTCCATTTACTGGATGCGCAAAAGGATTTCCATCTAAGTCTGCAAGTTGTATGGATCCTCCAGAGAAGATCTTCTGAACTACATAGGGCCCGATCCAAACGGGCTCCCATTTGCCAAGCGAGTTGGTGTGGGTCGGAGGCTTCTATTATAGTACGAGGTCACCTTCTCGGATGTCTCGATGTTTCACTTTCTTGTCAAAGGCTCTGGCTATTCTTGCTTGGTAAGCCCGGGTGTGTTCCATAGATTTTAAACGACGTTCGTCTAATAGAGCCAACTCGTCGTGGCGACTCTGGAGCCATTCGACTTCGTTGACCTGATTCTCCAACAACACACTGAGTGAGGGGATTTCCAATTTGATTGAGAGCACGGCCTCCATTCCGTAAGTGAGGGCAAACGGCATTTCTCCTATGGCAGTTCTGACGGATGTTCTGTATCCCCAGAGGGAAAGGTGGAGCTTGTTCGGCCAATCTCTGCCTCGGACAGCCATCTTCCTGATGATGTTTTCTAGAGTCTTGTTTGCTACTTCGACGGCATCGTTAGTTTGGGGCCGATAAGGGGATGATTTGTGACGAGTTATCTTGAACTCTGCCAATAATCTGTCACATTCTCCTTCAAAATGGGAGCCATTGTTAGAGATTACTTCAGCCGGCAACCCATATCTACACATGATGTTTTCCTTGATGAAGAGGGCTACCTTCTTGTAATTAAGGACCTTGTAAGACTTGGCTTTGACCCATTTGGTGAAATAATATATGGCTAGCAGGATGAACTCGTGACCATTATTTTCTAGTGGTGTAACGTTGCCGATGACGTCGATTCCCCAAGTAACGAAATGCCAGGGGGTTATCATGTAGTAGAGATCGTGCGGAGGCAAATGGTTGAGATTTGAATAGTGTTGACACTTGTCGCAACTTCTCACGAATTGGATGCAATCTATCTCCATAGAGATCCAAAAATAACCCATTCTCAGGATGACTTGCATTAAGGCTCGAGCATTCATGTGGGGCTACAGGTACCACCATGTACTTCGTTCATTAGCTCGGCGACCTTTTGTTTGCTGATGCAACGTAAGAGGGGACCCCGATAGCGCTTCTTGTCGAGTGTGCCTCCTAAAAGAACATAGTGGTAAGCCATTCATTTCAGGTCTATCATGCTTCTTGCCTTGATCCATTCCTTGTATTCCCTATCTTCATTTTTGAAAGAAGCTTCACCATTTTTCAAGTATTGGTAGATCCGAGTGTACCACCGGTCGTCTACTGGTTCATCTTTTACTTCAATTTCAAAATAGTAGGCTGGGTTTTCTCTTCTCCCAACCCTAAATGGCTTGACCGATTTTCCCTCGGGTATTTCGACAAGGGAGGCCAGTGTTGCTAGAGCATCTGCAAACATATTGCGATCTCTAGCAGATAGTGGAAACTGACTTCTTTGAACTGGGTCACGAGGTCTTCCATGTAGGCGTGGTACTTCTGCAAACCAGGTTCAACTGTCTTCCACTTGTTGGACACTTGGTTGATGATGAGGGCAGAGTCGCCATACACTTCCAATTCCTTGATGTTCCTTTCTAAAGCAACCTATAATCCAGCTATGCAGGCTTCATACTCGGCGGCGTTGTTAGTGACCTCAAAATTTAGCTTTACGGTTATGGAAGTATGCTCGTCAGTGGGATCGACCAGGAGCATTCCTATTCCATTCCCCCATTTATTCAATGCCCTGTCAAAGAAGAGTTGCCAGCAATTTTCATTTTCTAGAGCAAAAATTCCATCATCGTGGAACTGAGGTTCAGGTCCTTGGGGTTCATCACTCGGGAAGTCGGGCAGCTATTCTGTCATTATCCACCTTTTCATGGATTTTCTCATCACATAAGTGATATCAAATCAGCAAAAAAGAATGACCATTTTGCCAATCTCATGGAGAGGGAAGGTTTGTCGAACAGGTACTTGATGGGGTCCAGCTTTGAGACCAAGTGCACCAAGTGAGACTGCATATAATGCTTTAACTTGCCCACTACCCAGACTAGACCTACACAGGTCTTCTCGCAAGCTGGGTAATTGAGTTCACTGCCCTGTAGTTTTTTGCTCACAAAGTAGATGGCGTTTTCAACTTTGGAATCTTTCTTCTCCTGTGCCAGCATAGCCCAAATTGCTGTATCTGTGACAGTCAAGTATAGAAATAGTGGCTTTTGCCGATGTGGTGGGCAAAGGATCGGGGGATTCACGTGGTATGCCTTGATCTTTTCGAAAGTAAACTGGCACTCTGGGGTCTATTCGGTGTATGCGCTCTTCTTCATCAGCTTGAAGATAGGCTCGCATATGGAAGTCAGTTGATTCACAAAGCGGCTTATGTAATGTAGCCTTCCCATGAAAGATTTGACTTCTGTCAGTGTTTAAGGCAGTTTCATCTCAACTATGGCTTTGATCTTCTGAGGGTCTGCTTCAATTCCCCGTTCAGTTACCATGTATCCCAATACCTTGCCTCGCTTCACGTCGAAGGAATATTTAGATGGGTTCAGCCTCATAGAATGTTCTCTGAGACGATTAAAGAATTTTCTCAAGTCGATGAAGTGCTGGCCATCAGATCCTTTGGAGTAAACTATCATGTCATCCACGTAGACCTCAATTTCTTTATGAATCATGTCGTGGAATAGGGCTGTGGCTGCCCTCTGATAAGTAGCCCCAGTATTCTTCAGACCAAAAGGCATGACTGTATAGCAGTATGTCCCCCACGGAGTAGTGAAAGGTATCTTGGCTTGGTCTTCCTTGGCCATTTTAATCTGGTTGTAGCCGGCGAAACCATCGACAAAGGATTTGACCTCGTTGTTGGCTGTGGTGTCTACCAGCATGTCGATATTGGGCAGGGGGAAGTCATTCTTTGGCCTGGCTTTGTTAAGATCTCTAAAATCCATGCAGCATCAGACTTTTCCGTTAGCCTTGGTGACTTTTACGATGTTGGAAAGCCAGGTTAGATATTCGATAACCCGGATAAATCCTGCTTTGAGTATTTTCTCGATTTCTTATTTTACTTGTAAAGACCATTCGGGCTTGATCTTTCTCAATTTTTGCTTTACTGGCTTGACTTCTGGGTCTAATGGTATCCGGTGTTCCACTATGGAGGGATCGAGGCCATACATATCCTTGTAAGACCATGCAAACACATCTACAAATTCTCTGAGTAGTTCAATCAGGGTTTCTTGTTCGACACCATTAAAGAAACTGCCAACGTGTGTCTCTTTAGGCTCCTCTGCAGTCCCCAGATTCACACGAGTCAAAACCTCCTCGGCAGCTTGCGATCGGTTTTCCTTTTTCTCGACAACCTGCTTAAAGGTTTCTTTAATTTATTGTTCGTTTAGTGTGTCTGCATCTTTATCTAGTGAATCATTAGTAACCATTTTTAAGTTATTAGTTAATTTATCATTAGTTAAAGTGGCAATCATAGGATCTCAGAAAGGTCGATCATTTCATTCAGAGCAAAAGGAAATACAACGTTGGCTACAATTTCATAGTCCTCTGGCGTAAGGCTATCAGACGACTCTAGGGACTCGAATTCAATGATAAGAGACTCAGAGGACTTAAGATAGGTGGACACAAGGGGACAAGGCACCAATCCAAGCTTCGTAAACATTTTTTCTTTGCTCGCGGACAGACCGGAGAGAATTTCTCAATTCTTCAGAGGCATTGTAAACTGCATAGCCATAGCTTGGGGATCTAACAACTTCTGTCCTCCCGCTTCAATTACTGCAATCATTCCTTCTGTTGAGCCCAGGTCAACCAAATCTGGAATTTGCACATCTTCCCCAAACATCTGCTGCAAGACGGGACCATCCCACACATCTGGAAAGAATTCTACAGTCTTGGCCTTTGGTACGACCAGTTTAAACTCAGCCTTTGTGGCTTCTTTGACAGTTGGGATGACCTCATTGAGTCTCTCAAACTGTTTCACCAGCTCCGGCACTCCCTTGAAAGTATACTCACTTTTCATGGTGGTAGTAGCCCTAGGTATATTGGGTAAATCAAGAAACATCCTTCAGACGGGGTTGGCTTTGGTTCCCCTGAACTTGCTAAGATTCTCTTGTAATTTCAACCAGCCTTCCGTGGGAGTGGGTTTTTTAACTTTGGCATTGTCCACCTGAGGGGTCCCATTTACGAAGTATTCAGCCATGTCGAGACTGAAAGGGCAAGGGTTAGTACCATTACAAGGGATCTTTTTTGCAACAGCATCCCTCCTCTTACGAGCAGCTTCCTTTTCTTTCGCAATTGCTTCTGAGGTTGGCTCATACCCCAGGCCGTGGTGAGTTTTCTGTTCCTTTACCTCATTGACCTTGTGTGTCCCTTCTAGGCACTTCCCAAGACCCAGACTAGGTAGGTAATTCATCTTTCTCATCATCCTCATGGCCAGAGGAATCTTGTCCAGGGTGACAGTCAGATCCACATTGCAAACTTAGGCTTTTGGAGATTCGACCGTGAAACCAGTTAGCATGAAGCTATCTTCATCATGCTTGATCTCCACAATGGGTATTCCACCCATATCAGTGCCCTCAAGAGTAACTAGATCCCCATAAATGGTTGCTAGGGCCCCATCTGAAACAAACTTTACACACTGATGAAGGCTTGAAGCGACTCCATTAACTTGGTGCAGCCAGGGTCTTCCCAAAAGAGCATTAAAGGTGATTGGGATGTCAATGACCTGGAATTCTACAGGAATCACTTTATTTCCAAACCATAGGTTCAAGATAGCGGCCCCAAGTATTGTATGAGAAGTTGAGTCCTAGGCCTTGACCGTAAGGGAGGAAGGCTTCAAGTTTGTGGGCTTGATGCCAAGCAGGCTCATGATCTTTGCTGGGAGGATGTTCATTCCTGACCCTTTATCGACCAGGACTCGGGGAAGGTGTCGTTCATCTAGCTGGACAGTGATAAAAAGGGGTTCATTATAATCGGCTCCAAACTGAGGGAGATTGAGGTCTGTGAAGGTGACTATGTTTCCGTAATGAATGTTCCCGATCAGTTGTACCACATCGTCAGGAGAGGCATCAATAGGAACCAATATGCGGGCCAGACTTTCCTCCAGTTTTAACTTGTGGGGATAAAATAAGGTAAGTAAGGACCAAAGAGAGATGTTGGCTTGAGTCTGCTTCAGCTGAGTCAGTACAGGATCTTCCTTTTCGGGGTCGGGAGTTTCAACTGTCTTGGCATAAGGATTACGGTTCATGCCGGTTAGGGCTAGGGCTTGAGTCTGTCGTTCCTTGAATGGCCCACAGGGCTAGGGCTTCTTCTGATTCATTCTCATCCGCGTGATCATGGCTTGTATCGTCCAAGGCTTGTTTGAGCTTGCCCAAGGTTAGCATGCAGCAGGAACTATTATCTCCAGGGCTTGGTGGCCTCTCCCCTTCTTCTCCGGCTTTATACAGCAGTCCCGACTGCCTTTTATAATACTTGGAACTAGAGATTATTATGTCGTTCTGCACAGGAGGAGCATCTGGTATCATGCCGGTGTCCATGACCTCTCTCAGAGCTGCAATACACTCAGGAAAAGTGACTTCTTTCTTGGTGATCCTAACCCCAGGAAAATCCATGGCTTTCATGTCTTTGGTCTCATCTGCTGGAATTTCTTCAGTTCTCAGGCTATCAGGTATTTCAAGTAATTCTTCCTCACCATTTTCCATCTCAGCGTACACTTCTTCCCTTTTGCGCTTGCAGGTGGGGCAACCGCTAGTGAAGGATTCACAATGCTCGTTCTCATGACCTACCTGAGTCCAAATGAGTGGTACTCGGGGTCCGTTTCCGGATCCAGGGGCTACCAGGAAGGCGTCATGCCTGTCTGTAGGTATGTAGGCAACCGGAGTGGCTTCTAGATCCATAACGATGTTTACAAACTCATTGTCTTTCGGAGGCTCAAAGTTTCCTTTCTTGACTAGTGCTTCAATGAAATTCCTCCATTCGCCTGCCAGTTCTCCATAGGGAACGTTGTGCTTCAGGATCTCGGATTCATATTCTTCTTTAACTTGGCTTGGCCATTCCTCACTCTCCGATGTATTCAAAGTTGGGCAGTGACCACAATTGCATTTGAGAGGGTCTCAGCATCATGATTGGTTTCCATCGATTCATCATTCGTATTTTCTGTCGGACCTTTGTCGTCACTAGCTGACAACCACATATTTCTTCTGGCATTCATGCCATCATTTTCGTGTGGTCGTTCCAAACTGATTATGGGTCCCGGGCCTCAGTTGATTATTTGCTTTTGCCACTATCACTGGAGTCATCGTCTCATGTTACATGAAATTCGGCTAAGATAGAACACTGATCATTGCTATCGGGGGTAGGCAGAAATTGTCGTAGTCACCCAATGTTGTGAACGGGAATTGCAACGTGGCCTCTCCTCCTAGGAACTGTGGGGGAAGAGTAGGAGGTGGCGGTACGTACTTGACTTCTGGCATGATATAGAGGTAATTATCCTCATCTGATCCTTCACCTTTGCTGCTATCGGGGCCGTTTTTGGCTTCTCCCAGAACCATTTTGCAGAAGTGTATTAGTTCTAGGTATGCCTCAGTCTTTTTACTAATATGTCCCAATACACGTGTGCGCCTAAAGCTCTCTTGCTCAATCTTCTTTAAGTGCTCTAGCCACATTGTGTAGATGGTTTTCTTATAGTTTGATCTGAATAGCCCCAATTCTCCATTGTCAGCTATTTCTGTCTCCATTGTCAGGTAACATGGGACCAGGGAAGATTAGTTTGCCCATTGTCCTCGAAGCTGGGGGAAGACCCAAACTCATGGTCATTGGCAAAGTAAAGCATGGGCACTTGGGAGTCCCCATTTACTTCCCTGGCTGGCTCTTCTGAGCATGTTTCCTGAATATCATTCGAATTTTCCCTAGCTTGAGAGGGTTCCCCGACTTCAATCATGTTTACCCTATTGTTGTTTCTAGGGAATGGATTGTTAACTGTATTTGGCCCTTTGGGTACCTCCAGCATACCCTTCTCAATTAATCCCCGTATGGACCTCTTCAAGGTTATACAATCATCAGTAAAGTGCCCATGGTACAGGTGAAAAACACAGTGCTTGGTCGTATCCAGAGGGGCGTTTAGATCCTTAGGCTGATAATTGTCCAAAGGCCGAATCAAGCCTTCTTTGACCAATCCCCTGAAAACTTCACTCAAGGGCATCCCAAAGTTAATAAACTTTATACTTTGGGGTTTAGGCACCTCGACTTTCCTTGGCACGAAAGGAGTGGTATTGTTGCAATTATGACCCGCAAAGTTAATTGCTTCTTTTCCCTTCAATTGGGCAGGAGCGGGATTAGAGGTAGCGGCTCGGTATCGGAAAGTAGGGGCAGCGGCTTGCTGTTGGTTGTAGGCCTTTTCAAATTTAGCCCCAAAACTGACCATGGCACGCAGATCTGGATAGGGGAAATTACTGAGGGACGCTCTTAGGTGAGGTTTCAAGCATGACTGGAAAATGTCCAACTGTTCCTCATCAGAAGGAGGAATCGCCATTTTGCTCAGCTTAAGGTTCCAACGCTTATAAAAGTCACTGATATTCTCATCAGGGCGTTGCATAGTTGTCTGCAAGTCTACCTGATTTGTTTCCCATTCCAGGTTGGCCTTATACTTTTCAGTGAAAGTGGTGGTGATCTATTCCCAAGTAGCCATAGACTCGCGCTTCAACCAGAAGAACCACTTTAGAGCCCCATGCTTTAAGGAAAGACTGAAGTAGTCGGCCAATTGCTGATTCGTGCACCCCTTGGCTTTCATGGCTAGGGTGTAATTGTCAAGGTGGGTCTTGGGGCAGGCAGTTCCATCAAACAGATCTAGATTGAGCATCACGAACATGTGAGGTAGAGGCCCAATAGAAGGATCTGTGGGCCGGAGAGCAGCCTTCTTCCCTGTCAATTCGGCGATCTGCGCTTTCATTTCCTTCTGCTGTTCTATGAACCAAGCCAGATGAGGGTCCAATGGCAAAGCCGGAGTGTTCAGGCCAGTGACAGAGCTGGAGAAAGGATTTACCATTGGCGGCACACTGGTGGAAGGGATGGCAGGGCCTGGGGCATAAGTATAAACTTGCCCTTGGCCTAAATTACCCTAGGGAGTATAAGTGGGACCCTGGGTATAGGGATAGAACCCGAAAGCCTGGTGCTAATTCCCAATGGGCAAGGAGGGTGGAGGCAGGCCGAAAGTGGCCGGGTAGCCCAAATTCCCAGGGTGAGGTTCATAGGAAAACTTAAAGGTGGGTCGTGGCCCTTGGTTATTGAACTGCATGTCTTGCTAGGGCGGTGGTGTATAACCGAGGGGATACTGTGATCTTGGTGATTCCGATGAGACAGGGTTGGAAGCTTGCTGACCCATAGGACCTTGAGAGAGGAACGGGTTCGTGGAGACTGGTGAGGTGCCGGGAGCTACTGGACCAGTACTATTCTGAGGAGGGACACCTGACTGCTACCCTGAACCAAACTGAGGCGGCGGCATTCCAGACTGTTGATGCGACATTCAGAACTGTTGTTGTGAAGGCCCAAACTGATTTGTGACAGACTGTGGAGGTATCCCAACTTCCTGCGGCATTCCATGGTGTCCCGAGCCATGAGAAGACATTCTATACTGACTTTGTCCCCACTAAGGGGCAACAAACTGGCTGGTCCCGCCGGACTGCATGAGCCCACTGGACTGTGGCTGAGGAGCTGACTGACCCATAGGTCGAGAAGCATGGGACCCCGATAGTGGTCCCATAGGAGGCTGGTGGTGGCATCTTGGTATAGTCAGGGCGACTGAGAGTGGGATTAGGGTCCTCTTCGTCCTCCACGCTGAAAGTGCTGTCGGGATTGAGAATGGCCGCCAACCCGTGACTCCTAATAGCCTACAGGAGGTCGTTCATCTGAGCTTCTTGTCGCAATCTCATCTGTTCCATTATTGTTCTGTCTGAGGAGTCTCGGGAGGCGGAGTGGTATTATCCCCATTGTTCCCAGTTGATGTAGACATTCTGAAAACCGGAGTTGAAGCAAATGATGAAGTTGACGATGCGCTTGATTCTTCCCAACTGACCATACACTGACCCGGTATCCGAACCCAAGCTTTGCGAGGTGCTGCGGAAGGAAGATACAAGGGAGGTTCAGATTTTGGGAGTTGAAAAGGGGTAGGTGTTTGGGGTCATGCAACATGCAATTATTTGTTTGAATTTACTTAAAACGTCTTTCCTCAAATCCTAGGTGGTTAAAAAATATTGCTCTTTTTTTTTACTATTCTAAGTCCTGGATCAGTGGGACCCATCACTACGCCTATAGACCCCTCAACCTGTAACCTTGAACAAGGGCTCCATAGGGCAAGCAGGTCCCACCGACCGAAAAGGAAAACAAACCTAAGGTCTGGCGGGTCATGAAGTCTTAACGCACACTCGATGTAAATTACGGGCGAAGACGTCGAGGGTCAAGATCGATTTAAGGTGCCTGACGGAAAATCGGCATGACCTCGACTGATAAGTGTCCACGAAGGATCTTGACTCGTCATTGGTTGAGCGGTAATTAAACATGGACTAGGCGTTAATCCTTAATGATTCGGTGTCACATCGGAAGCCGGTGCATAAGCCGTGCAAGTCAAAGTCAAAGCGCCAGTCAAGATCGAGTCAAAGTACATGACCGAAAACCGGCATGACCTCAACTGATTAGGTCCACGAAGGATCCTGACTTGGCATGTTGACTGGGTTTTGACCGACATGAGGTATACACTGACGCGGCCTGACACAGACCAGACCAAAAACCAACCAAGTCTCGAACAAAAATGTGTGTCACGGACAAGTGCAGGTGAAATTACCCGGATCGCGCGCGAAAACGCGACGAGCGGATTTCGCACTTGGGACCTCGCCGAAAGGAGAGGAGTCGCCACGCTGTTTTGTATTATAAGCCTAAACTTTGAAAAAGGCTGGTTTGAAAAAAGAGGTCATTTTGATTGGTAGCCAAAACTTAGGAAAATGCTTTGAAAAAGAGGTCGTTTTGAGTGGTAGCCAAAACTTGGGAAAATGCTTTGAAAAGGAGGTCGTTTTGATTGGTAGCCAAAACTTGGGAAAAGGCTTTGAAAAGGAGGTCATTTTGATTGGTAGCCAAAACTTAGGAAAAGGCTTTTTTGAATAGAGATTGTTAGGTTCGAAGGTCACGTTATGTTTCGGAAAGAGTATATTGAGATCACTCGAAATACCTCATATGACGAGCCTTTCTACCTTTCTCGAAAAGTGTGCGTGTGTGTGTGTGTTCGTGTTGCTTTTGAAAATGAGCTTGAATGACAAGCTTTAATCTTGGTTTGAATGACAAACGTTGATTTTGGTAAAAAGAGCATTTGAATGACAAATGTCGGTTTTGAGTTTGAAAAGGAGTTCGAGTGACGAACTGGAATATTTAGTTTGAATGACAAACGTTTGATTTTGGTAAAAGAGCGTTTGAATGACAAACGTCGGTTATGAGTTTGAAATGAGCGTTTGAATGACAAACGTCAATTTTGAGTCGGAAATGAGCTTTTGAATGACAAACGTCGATTTTAATTTTGAAATGAGTGTTTGAATGACAAACGTCGATTTTGAGTTAGAAATGACCGTTTGAATGACAAACGTCGATTTTGAGGGGTTTTGAAAAGGAGTTCGAATGACGAACTTTTGGTTTTGAACCGAACATTACGATGTTACGAATTTTTATAAAAATGGTAGCAAATGAGATGCGATCAACGGGTCATTTTTTGACTCGGACATTTGTAAGTAAATACTATCAACAAACCAAACGGCTTGGACTTGTAAATGACAGTATTGAAATGTGGTATCAACGGATCGAACGATCCGAACGGTAAAAATGTGATCGAAAAGCCAAACGACTCGGTTTGTTAAAGATGCGTAAAGTAAATAGCAATATCAATGGATCAAACGATCCGGACTTGTAAATGACAATCACGAACCAAACGGTTCGGACGGTAAAAGTGCGAATCAATGGATCAAACGATCCGGACGGTAAATGACATAAAAGTAAAAAATGGGACTTGAATGCCGTTTTAACTCGAAATTACTTCTCTTATGGGAGAGAAGATGATTAGGGACTAAAACGTATCAAGTCCCGTAGACGGCGTTACGTCTACATTTTGAGAACTTCGATCGGATCGAAACTAGCGTATGACGCGTAAATAGAGACAAAATGGAGTTTAGAGAGTGAGAGTGTTACCAATGGCTAGGTATTGACTCTTTGGCTCGGGAGGACGTATACGGGATACGATTTGGTGTTTGGAAGGTGTTTCAGAAGTTTTTGACTCTTGTTTGGTCGGAAAATGTGGTTTTTACCCAAATCGAGGCGTTGCCAGGGCTCGGGAGGGTGTTTGGTTGGCTGGAACCGTGGGGTTTTTTATAAGAGTAATATTTTTTCACCCTTTTTACTGAAGGGGAGGGGTTGTATTTATAGGGGGTGAAAAAGAAGAACAGGCCGTTCGGCCTAAACTTCAGTTTGAGGGACTTTTGAGGTATTTTGGAAATTGCTGGGGCTGGCTGAGGATTCTGATTTTTCAGGAAGAACAGGCCGGACGGCCTAACACTCAAATTCAGGGGTATTTTGGACTTTTCACCCTTGAATTTGATTGATGGAGATGGGGAGGCTGTACATGTGTGCCACGTGTCTAGCTTAGTCGCTAAGACTTGGCTTTTGCTCCGTTAACCGGTTTTGACTGTTTTCTAAATAACTGTCCGAGAAAATGTCCGGAACAGTCTCAGAAAGTCTCGAAAATTGCGTATTTCGAGGAAAGTGGTACTTTTACGTGTGATAACGTGTGTTGAGTACACTTTGGAATTTGGATGCACGGGGCAGTCCTGGGATGTCTCATTGACTCGGAAAGGGGGAGTTAACGGATTTCGGTTAACTTGGAAAGGGCCAATTAACGGATTTCGGTGAACTTTTAACGGATTGTAACGATCCGGATTTGGGTACTTACAGCAGGGTAGACATGAGGGTAAACCAAGGGCTGTTTGGGTCATCCCGTGCTCACATCGAGAGGCGTAGTAAGGCCTCCCGGGCTGCTACTGAAATTTTCCGGGTAAAGAACGTAGTGTGCAGTGTACTGTCAAAGTGCGCGTAGTGTGCGGCAGTCTATATTCCTTTTTGAGTAAAAAGAGGGATTTTCAAATGTGTCTTAAAGGCATGATGCATGCAAAAGATTTTTGAAAAGAATTTATTTTTTATAATTTTTTTTGAAAACATTTTCAAAAATATTTTGGAGTCATGTAAGCACATAAGCACATAAGATTTGAACAGTTAAAGGCATTGGTCCAATGGTCAAACTTTGACTTTTCCCGGCATGGTCAAACTGATAGCAATACATCATGGCAAGACAAAATATTCACATGGAACACACAACAAAAAACACAAAGTTCCAAGTGATGGGACGGAAGCTTGACCCACGAAAGCTAAAAAAAAGGTTTTTTAAAAAAAAAACAAGTTTTTTTAAAGCTTAGTCCCCATCGGAGTCGCCACTGTGATATACCCCCCCCCCCACAATGATCCGATTTAATGCCCGACAAACTTTGGCAGTTTGAAAAGATTTTTGGATTTGGGTCTATCTTCAGCGGACTTAAAAAAAACGGAATCGCCACGCCATTTTAGTTTAGGGCCAAAACTTTGAAAAATGCCCGAAAGTAGAGAAAAGGGTTCGGAGGTCACGTTACACTCCGGGAAGAACATTTGACGTTCACTAGGAATGCCTCGTATGATGAGTCTTCCAAACTTGAAACTTTGTGTGTGTGTGTGTGTGTTTTGAAAATGTTTGACTTAAAAGGATTTTCTGGAAATAAAATGAATCTGATGGACTGGACTGGAAATGGTTTTAATGTTGAGACTGAAAAAACAACAGAAACTGGAAACTGTATGCAGATGACAATATCATCCGTGTGGATGATTCTGTAGTGCAACATCATCCGCACGGGTCAGCCCGCACCCAAACTTGATTTTTACAGTTTCTCAGTTTGACTTTGTAATTTCCATAGATTTAATTGGATTTACAGGACTTAACTAGAACTGTAACTGAAAAACAGAAAAACAAAGGATGTTTGATTTTTTGGGCATCCATGCTTGTCCTCTCTTTCCCTAGACTTTGATTAGTGATCATCCACTAATTGTGTTTAGTGATGAATCAACTATATCAAGCCATCCCGGGGGTACATTAGGACTTTAAAAGCATATCATTTGCAAGGGGAAGGGGAATTTAGCATGAAAGTAAGCTAATTAGGTCAAGATGTATCAACTTTAGAGTAATATCTCTAAGGTGGCCACAAGGAGGACCATCCTTGAGATCTAGTCTCAAGTGTATCTCTTACATCTTTGTGTGACCTAAATATGTAAGTCTTAAGGATGTTCATCCATGGAAATGGTTCCAAGGTGAACATCTTAGACTAGGGGGGACATTTACAAGGAAGTAAAAAAATGTGAACCATTTAAGATGATCATCTATGGAAATTGATTCCAAGATGACCACATTTTGGGTCAAGTGAGCAAGTAAAGATTAGTAATGTAAAGAGGGACATGGGGAATAACATAATGAAAATATGAATCCTTGTAGAGAATCATCCATGGAGATGAACTCCATGGAGATACTCTTGGATCCTAGGACAAAGGGGAGAAGGGGATGAACAACAAGTAAGTAAACCAAGTTACATCATTTAAACATGGAATAAATGCATGAATCAAGGAGGTTTAAGTAAGGAGAATGAGGGTTTACCAATAGTTCTTGGGTTAGTGTTTAGGGTTTGAGGATTTCAATGGCTTAGGTATGGTTTTGGAGTGGATTTGAGGTTGGTTTTGGAGTTGGATTTGTGTGGGGAGAGTGTTTAAGGCTGTTTTGAGAGTGAATTTCGGCAGAGTAACAGTAGGTAAATGTGTTTGTTGCCCGTTTTGAAACTGAAAGAGAAGGGATGTATTTATAGGTTGGCCAGGTGTGAATTACCCCTCATTTTTTTAAAGAAAAGAGCCGAGTTCACCTCGTTGGAAGACACCAAATTTATGAAAAACGGAGTCGCCATGCCAATTTGATTTATCCTCAAAACTTTGAAAAAAGGAAAAGGGTTCGGAGGTTAAGTTACTCGTTGGGAAGAACGTTTGGAGTTCACCCAAGGAGCCTTGCAAAAGCAAGTCTTCCAAAGTCCAAAATTTGTGCTTGTTTGTGTGCGTGTGTGATTCAAGAAAAAGAGAAAGGATATGCCATCTTTATCCGAACATAAGAACCATTTTAAGAAGGTTTTAGTTCAAGATGCCTTGGGATTGATGTTATTAGGGATTTGATTTTCTACTCATTTTGAACTTATGATCATCATTATAGGACCTATCTACCCTCCCATTAGATTAATCAACCAATCTAGGCATAAGAGCCTTGGTATATTTTAATCCAACTTTCCTTGGGAATTTAAGTCAAATGTGCAAAGAACTTGTTTTGAGTCCAAGAATGAGACATTTAGGAAAAGAATGAATCTTTGGCCATCAATCCTACATCTTGAGACAATGGTGATTCATAGGGACATTTTGGTGTGTCTCAAGTGATCATAGGAGATCTTAGGACCAAGAATCATCGATTTCTAAAAGGGACAAAGATTATGGCATTTTGTAATGAGATTGATGTAAAGATGGAGTCTTTATACCAATCCTCACTATGGAATGCTCAAGAACCATGGGACTAGGGAAATGGGATGTAAAGATTGGATCTTTTATGTTCATCCTTATGTCTTTGATGCCTTAGTAGGCTTTTAGACAATCCTCGGAGAAAGATTCCAACTTTGGGGACATGGGGAGAAATAGTATTAATGTAAAGACTTGATATTTAATATGAACATAAAAAGAAGATCATTAATCTAAGAGAAAGATGCATAAAGGTTGGATCTTTGTGACTTCTCCTATGTCCTTAATACCTTATTAGGTGGACAATCATAGGAAAAACTAGATCAAGGGAAGGGGAGAACATATAGTAAATAAAGATTGCATTTTTAGACATAAATGTAAAAGGGGTTCACATCCTCATTTGGTAGATCATCCCTAGAACAAGCCACTTGTGGAATCTTGTTCATCCTAGGAAGAGGATATCCATGAGTCATTTGTGTAGGAGAGTGGGAAATATTGATCTACATTTCTAAAGATTGAAACTTTATGATATAATAGGATGTAATCAACAAGTAACAAGGGAATGAGGGAATATAAGAGTGTATTAGAGGTGAGGGAAGGAGAGATTACCAATATTGGTGTTTCTCTATCTTCCAAGGGAGGTTTTCTTAGGCAATATCTATTAGGAATAGATTGGGATAGGATTAGTGTATGAGAGAGAGTGGTTTTGTGTGTTTAGGAGACTGTAATTCGAGTCTAGATTTCTGCAGAGTAACTTTGCTGTGGAAATTGTATTATAAAATAGGTAGAGGAGGCCTCTATTTATAGGCTTCTGGTGTGCTTCTAATGAAGCCGCACGACATGACCATGCGTCAAAAGAAGTTGCCCGGTGTGTTCTTCTATCGCGTCAGCTTGTTTCTAGAAACATGCAAGGTGGCAGGTTGGAAGCTTCTTTCCAGGGAGGTCCTATCCAGAATTCTTATTCCTGATAGGCCTTTCCTTGCTCGAAAAGTCTTGAAAAGTTCCCGAATCACCCCTAAACTTTATGAAAGTTTGGGGAACTGCTAGGAAACTTAGATTTTGAGGCATGAGCCAAATTTGGGTACTTACACCAGGGTGCAAAATCATCCGCGTGGATGAGTTTGGCATGCTGAATTCATCCGCGTGGATCAGATCGTCAGCGTGCCTGGTTTCACAAAAAGGCATTTTGGCTGCTTCTCATTTGGTCAAAAAAGCTTTTTTTTTTACTTGGAAATGATGATTTCCAGCGAGGCCCTTGGCCATTTTTTATTCCTAAGAGTTCCTTCCTCATTCAAATTGCCTAAATAATGCTCGAAATGCCCCTAAATGATTATAAATCATTAAATTGGGCTGACGGAACACTAACGACCCAGATTGGAGTACTTACAGATAGGTCGACTGATATTTGCCGTTGGGCCGCGGGTGTTGTCGTAACTGGACTAGCCCATTCAAGGCATTGTCTTTGTAACGTCTGAAATGTTGGGCTTCATTCGTTAGGCCTGGCCCATCACTTTTATTCCGTTCAGTGGCCCCCAACTTTCTGTGTTGACTTTGTCGATCAGGAAGTTATAAAAAGTTTCGTGTAAGCTTAAACAGCTCACTCTTGGATGGTCGACTAAGTAGATGTAGGTCGCTCTCGACTATTGACTTTTGACGGTTGGACACACTATTTAATGCTCCTTAATTTTTGTAATGATGGTACGATTCTGGCGATTGGACAACTATTTTTGCAAACCGCTGCTAGGCATTAACAAACAAAAAGAACGACTGTTTCCCCCACCCTTTCCAATTCTGGTAAGGTTTTGGAAACATATAAAATTTAAAATCCTTTCCTTTTCAAACTTTACAATATCTAAGTATTCAAATACCCAGCAAGAGCAAATAGCAAGGACTTCGATTTACGGCATAATCAAGCATTCCACTTCATCGTTAAGCTCCACCTTTCCACAAATCACCAAGGTACCCTTCGATTGCTCTGTTTTTAGGCATAATTTCAAGTTTCTCCATTTATTCTGCCATGTCTAGGACCTTTGGATTTTAGATAGGTGTTAGGAATGGTTATAACTCCATAAACTTTAAGGTATATAAAAGATTAGAAGGTGCATGGGTGGAATTGATGAGGGAGGAGTGTATTACAATCTTAGATAGGTGGGGTTTATTTTATGCTGAGGTAGGGTTCCCAACCAGAGAAAGTATGGGGGATTTGGAGGCGGATGATACACGGATTGTTCGTTTCCGTCTCTTCAACAAACTGATATACCACCTCATAATTTTTTACATCAAGTCTAATAAACCTCCCTTTCCTAGAGAGAGATTAGCATTCCCAGGGGAATCTAGGTTGCCCTTAGGTAGTTCGGAACATACTTCAACTAGGTCTGATTCCCCTGTTTTTCTATCTTCTGTAGATATGGCAGCTCAGCAATCTCCCATTTCTATGTCGTCGAGCTCCTCAGGCAACATAGTGGACAAATTTTACCCGACCGTGGTTTCAGGTCGTAATGAAAGAGGGTATGCGGCCCAAAGCGGGCCATTGGGAGGAAGAATGCTGATTCACGCATCCAAATTCTACATGACTTTTTTTGAGGTCTCCAGAGATGAATTCTACCTCACCCATTTCACGAAGAGGCAAAGGAAAGCTCAGTCTTGGAAGCATTCGGATCTGAGATACTCTAGGGTAGCCTTCTACTACGGTCAGTTTGAGATCGGGCTACGACTTCCCCTCGATCCATTTATTTGTGAGTTTTTGGAGTGTATGGCCACTGTCCCCATGAAGTTGGGCGCCAATACTGTGAGGGTGTTGGTCTGCTTTGCCATGGTGTGTAGGTTCATTGGGTACAAGCCATGTATGCACGTATTTAGGAGATTCTTTAAGGTCGTGCAGAACGACAAAACCTTGGGCATTAGTACCCCGGCCAAAGCTAAGGCCCCAAAGCTGTTCATAAACTTGCATGACAAAGTTTCTGTGTGGAATGCCCATTTGATAATGGTAGAGAGTAGGAAAGGATGGGAGTTCCCCTTGCCTGAGGCTGATACGCCTCCCATAAAGGAGGATGAATACTGGGTCCCAGAGTGGAGTGAGGAGCTCACTCGTAGGTTGAAATTGGTGGCTCGGAGGAGCACCATTAGCTGGGCAACACTTGGGTCGAATAAGGACTTTTTCATCCAAGCCGGGATGATGCTAGGTGTAGCGTTGTGAGAAAGAAATTCTTATTCCTTTTATTTTTTATGAGTCGCCACCTATATTATTTGATTGGAAACATAGAAAAACCATTTGAAAGAGATTTGAGTTCGGGGCTTAGGTTATGAAATGGGTAGGTTTAGAAGGCATCCATTTCACCCAATCCGGAGATCGGTCTTGCTAAAGAAAAGAGAGGTTTTTAAAAGAAGAAGTAAAAAACGAATCTAAATACTACAAATAAAGGTCCATTTGACGAGGTCAAACGGAATGTAGAATCGATTGCTTCGAGACCGTCTCCATGATTTGGAGAGGCTCTAGGCCGATCCTAGATTCTATGGACTTATACCACTCTAACAATCAATTAGAAGGAAGTTTAGGAATTACCTTGCGTGAGGTGATTTGGGCAGAGTTTCGACTCAAGTTTAGAGTCGACCCTTCACACGGACAGAGCTTCGCCTCGGTCCTTGGTTTGGAGATTGATGCTTGTTTATCAACAAGGTTGACAAACAAACTATGAGGTGAGTTTTTAGGGTGATTTTGTAGGATTCTTTCAAGGAGAGAAACCAACAAAATGTGTGTGTTGTGAAAATTCTTCGACCTCTTGAACCTTGGAAGTCACCAAGTATTTATAGAGTTTGGATATGAAGAAGTGGAGAGTTAAAACCCTATCAGATGGTTCTAGACCTCTTCTCCCATTGGTTGGCCTGAGAGATAAAGTTTTATCTCGAAAAGAGGTTGAAATCGACGAGGGAACCGTCGCCCGCACCCAGAGGGGGATATCTCGCGCGAGACACGCCATCTCGCGGCGAGATATTGCTCCTGTGACGCTTTGTCCTTTCCTCGTTATCTCGTATGCGCTTTAGTCCCAAACTAACGGTAGTTAGTCAAAACTTAACGAAACATGACGAAATGGTGGATTTCTACTTCTTGACTCAAAGCGAGACTTAGAGTGGTATAAGTATGTTCCGATGTGTTCGTAATGGGGTGTCTACAGAGCCCCTCGGCGACAGTGTCTTATGAAAGAAGAAGTGTCGTCGATAGAAAAGACATCATTCTCGAACATCGGGATGGTCGGGCCGCACGACTTCCTACGTATCTCTATCGGAGAATCAGGCCATAACGTAGTTCGACTCCAAAACACGAAAAGGCTGCTTTAGGTATTTTGAAAATTATTTGAAAATCGAGGAGATTTTATTTTTGAAAAGGTAAATTCATACTGAAGAATCAAATCAAGACCCAATTCTGAATATACCGCCCTGTCTCAAGATTCACCTGTCCTGGGCTCCGAACCTCGCGGGAATTATGTTAGAACACAAAGGCTTACCCGTCCGGCCCTCCGAGTCCCGTCGGTTTTGTGACGATTCGCCTTCGGGCTCCGAATCGGGCTTTTTGTTGTTGGGGATGACGATTCACCCGTTTGGGCGTTGAATCGGGCTTTTGGTTCGACGATCCACCCGTCCGGGCGTTGGACCGGGCTTTTTTCCGATGACGATCCACCCGTTTGGGCGTTGGTCCGGGCTTTTTCGATGACGATCCACCCGTTTGGGCGCTGGACCGGGCTTTTGGTTTGACGATCCACCCGTCTCGGGCGTTGACCGGGCTTTTCCCGATGACGATCCACCCGTTTGGGCGCTGGACCGAGCTTTTGATGACGATCCACCTGTCCGGGCTCGAATCATGTGGATTGAGTTGATCTCGTGGACCACTCGGATCTCGGGCGACCGGTGCCGCACGGCGATTGTGCGGGCGTCACGTTTGGCCTGCTCCGTGACTTGCGGTGTCGGTTTTTCCACGTTTCTTTGCTAGTTTATCATTTCCAAGGGTAAATGTGTCAAAATTTTGAACTTTGACGTTGCGTAGACGCTTATTGTCGAGGCCAATTTTGTCCTTTTCCCGAAGGTTTATCTCGCCGCGAGATATGATATACCGCGCGAGATATCTACCGTCTGGGGCATATAAACAAAGAACTCTTGTTTATTTTGAAAACATCTTTTCCAAAATTCCCTCCCTAGCTCAAGCCAAGGTCGCTTTCTTTGCAATTTTTTCGTGGATTTGATTGGTGATTCTCCCCCTAATCCATTCTCAATCCCTCCTCCTTCCATAATCGATGGCTCAAGAACAAAGAAATCCTATCTTGGGGAGTTATTTACTAGGGAAGGATTATCCCCGCGATGATCTCACATTCGATAGGCACGCCCACATCTCTACCGCTGTCCGGGAGGGCTTGGTAAGAACTCTATCTTCACCTCTTGTTTCTTGTATTGCATTGAGTTTGAATTCCCTTTCCCTTGAATTCAAATTTCATCAATGGCCTTTTGTTCATGTTTGTGCTTAGAGCTAGGTTCCCCTTGCATGCTTTAATTTTGTGCATTCCTTCGGATGCTTGTTGTTGCATTGTGTGCGTATGAGCCTCCTACACATCATGGATTGTAGGAGAGGTTGATTCGGATTATGATTGACATCCTCGGGCAAGCTTTTCTTGTACGCACGCCAAGTGTTCGATGAAATGCCCCAATGAAAAATTTCTTCTATTTCATTGATTTCTTGATTTGGAATGATTTCTAATGTTGCCCTCTCTGTTTTTCCTCTGTTTTGCAGTCGTACAAGCCAATTAAGACTGTCGGGGGAGTCCGAAAATGGCTAAGGCGGTGTGGGACAAGATCAAGGATCTTGACGGCGTCCGAGCTAGGGTGGCCCAAACGGGTTTGTTGACTTTCATTGACAATCTCCAGGAATAAGGCGGACTCCCCAAGTTCTCCAGCTATTCGGGAGAGGTGGTGGGACACTACCCACACCGCTCACTTGCGCTTCGGGGAAGCGACTATGACTCCGACCGATTTTCTTGCTATCACGGGGTTAGAGTTCATTGGCGATCCCCGCCGAAGTTTCCGAATTATAAGCCCGCGAGTCCAGCGGCGTGGAGGCGCTTGATTGGTTTCCCCTAACAGGTTAAGGGGTATGCCGCTGAGTTGACACCCTCCAGGCCGATTGAGGACTACTCTGAGAAGCCGAATGTGAGTATTGATCGGTTGGTGAGGGGTGCCCTCTCCGGTATATCCTTTCGAGACTATTTTTGCGAACCATTCTTCTACGGCCCGTCTTTCTTTGTTACGCTTGTTGGTTGATCTCGGGATGAAGTGAGCGGCTATGATTGGGGCTCGCCGGGCTAGCCTACCGCTACCATGCCATGGATGAGGCATGTAGGAATACCAAGGACTCTCTGTCGGGGTATTCTTATGCCCGGGAGGTATGCTCTTTGATTCTCGTTTCGTTTTCTCGTCCGTATGCTCGTCTCGTGTTTCATACTGAATTTGATCTGTTTTCTTTGTGCAGATATGGGGCTATGCTGTTCTTGGGCTGTACAAGTTTGAGTTGGAGAGCCGGGCCCCTTTGTTTCCGGATATCAGGAGGTGGAGCCACCCGAACCGGACCGTTGATGAGGAGGAGGACCAGGATTGGACCTTGACGGTGGCGGAGGCGCGGGCCATGCGCTGACACCTTTGAGTACGAGAGGCCGGGCCTATATCCTTGGACCCCGTTGAGCCGGAGGTGCATCGAGCTTGGGATGCTACCGGGATGCAGAGGATGCTGGCGTCTTTGGAGGGAGATACCATGTACCTTGGTGAGCGGGTCTTCCCACAACATGGCCGGGGTAGACTATCATACAGGGTGCCGTCGGATCCGCCGAGGTCGATGTATCCCACCCACTCTATTCCAGAGGATGATTATGCAGTCTTTTGGTGGGTGATGCGGCGACGGCTTGCGTGATTCTCGGGGCTTTTTATGCGGAGTTCTCGCCTCGGTTGATGGGTCCTCCCGGTGGGGGATAGGCGATCACATGCTCGTGGCTCCGCTCTCGCTTCGCTTCGTGTTCTTCAGCCCCTAGCACTTCCTCTCAGCTACCGGTTCTCCGCCTTTGCCCCGCACTACGGCCCTTTCGAGCTACACGTATATGATGGGGAGCATGCCAATGATGGGGCACATCCCGTCTCCCGATCGATTCCCGAGGGTTACCGCCTCCCGCCGATGTCTCTTCGGTATGTTTCGTTTGTACCGTTTCGTGCATATAAGTGTATATGTCCGACTCCATCTCGAGCATCTTCTTTTCTTTGATTTTCAGGTCACCATATCCGCGGCCGATTACAACCGTGGAGCGACCAAGATGGCCGGGTTGATGGCTTTGGTGTCGGACTCCGTCCGAGAGGCCGTTCCTGCAAAGCTTCTTCGGCGGCCTCAACAGCTGCCTCGGCGATGACCCCTACTTGCGGAGCCAAGAGGTCGAGGAGGGATGGTAGCCCCCCGGAGGTGATGGCGGAGGTGCCGGCGGCTCGAGCGACTTGATGGCGTGATCCCCTCCCTTTCTCTCTTTATTTGATGATTTGATGATCTCGTACATATTGGCCGTGTGGGGCCTGCATAATTTTTTTCTTTTTCTCGGTACCCGTTAGGAACAAGTAGGTAGCACAAAACAATGGTTTTTTTTTTTTTTCTTAGCACCTAATCCTAGGTCTAATTAGTTTAATTAACTTTCTCGACTTTCCATGTTTTTTTCGGAAATGGGAATGGCCGATAGGCCGCAATTTTGAGCTCCGAGTATGGTGTTTTATTGCATGTTATGAATTGTACACGCAGTTTTTCGAGACTTGCTTCGCCAAGTCGGGGCTAGATTGCCGTTTGAGTAGAACCGTTGTTGCTTTGCCGTAGGGATATCTCGCGCGAGATAAGGTGTCTCGCACGAGACACGCTACCTGTGCAGTAAATCTCTTCCTTTTTCGAACAGGATTTTGACAAGCTTTTCCCTATAAAATCACCCCGTAGTCCGGCCGTATAACTCATTCTAGCTTTTCAAACTCTAGAGATATCCTCGTTAGGGTGAAACTCTTGTCTTCTTTTTTCAACCCCGTGATCCATGGCTTCCAAGGAGATTGCCCTAACGTCCATGATTGTCGATGATTTTTCTTTGTCCTCTCAAGTGATTGTCTCTTTCAAGCAAGCATCAAGGGATTTTGTAAGGTCGTTTCGCAACCGGTCTCGCAATAAGTTTATCGCACTGGATTTAGAATTCTTTTCACTTTGAAGAACCTCCAACCGGATTGGAAGTTATTGCAGTGGTGCCGCTTCGATTTTGGGATCCCTCTATTCATCTTTTTCAATTTTTCTTTGAATGAGATGGTGCCTACCGTGGAGGAATTCGCCATTATCTTGGATATGCCTTTGACCGGCGAGATTGCCGTTCCTAAGTATCATAGGAATCATTCTGAGGCTTTGAACGAATTGTTAGGGATCCCCTTGATACTTGTTATGAGTTGGTTCACCGCAAGTGGGTTGATTGCTCTTCTTTTCCGGACGCTTCGCCGGTGATTCCGATGATGATGCTTTTCATGTCCATAAGCGGAACTTTCTCGGCTCTTTCTCTTTTCGGAGATGTTTTGTTTACGTGCAGGGACGGCTTGGTCGATTCCCAACCGGTGGAAGTTGTTCTCGTTGTGCTAGGAAACGTTCTAGGAACATTATTCCGCTAATCTTGGGTGAGACCCTTCATGGTCTTGATGAGCCGCATAGGATCAAGGCGTCATGACTCAAGGGAGTCCCCTCCCGTTGACTATTTGGCTTAGGGAGCATCTCAAGTTGATAGGTCCCCCGTTGGAATATTCTCCTTTACATATCATACACGAAAGTTGTTAATCAAAGATCTTTCAATGGGATGAATGGGCCGAGCCGATTGCGAAGACCGAAACCGCCGATATTCTCTCGGTGTCCACCTTATTGAGGTTGAACAAGTATGTTGCCAATACCAAGGGTTTTGACAGTGGTTGTTTCTTCCGGGTTTGCGAGATTCCTCCTTTTACTTTTCCAAGCGGGTGCTCCGTCGCTTGGTCACAGCCAGACACTTATCTTTTCGAAGGAGCTTCTCGTGTAGTGTCTTATATTGGTGTAGAGTTTGCGCAGTGCTAGCTCAAGCATGGGGTGTAGGAACTAATCGGGACCGTTGGTCGAACCTTCGGACTTTCAATGCAAGCATCTTCCCGTCTCGACAAATATTTGGATTGGTTCCTCCATACCGGTCATCCTAGTGCAGAAGATTGATGACTTGCGGCTTTCACCGCCGAGAGATTCTTTTGTAGCCAGCAAGATCTTGCGAAGGAGCGAGGCTCGCCCGATCCCGCTAATGTGCGAACCGATCCTACTCAGATTTTCTTGATGGGGATTGGTACGAGAGGCGAGGCAAGGGAATGCCTCGGAAAGACGCAAGCTTTGGACAGGCCTCATGTCTTCAAGAGACCGTCGGAATCCGTCTTTGATCGTCTCGAGGATGTTCGCTGAGAGGCTCAAAGCGCAAGGAGGATCACGACGACGGTGGAGACCATGTCCGCCGGCCAACCAAGTTAATGAAAGGCTAGATCTTTAGGAGTACCAAGAGATTGCTTTGATAGATCAATTGTTTTTGCTTTATTAGTATTATTTTTTTTTTCAAGTTTGTTAGCTTAGCAAATTAGTCGTTGTGGTTAGGATTTCCTATTATCATTAATGAAATGCATTGATTAATAAAAGGGACAACTTTGATTTATTTATTTGATTAGACCGAACCCGAAGGCCGCCTACGTTCCTCTTTTACAAAGAATTAAACAAGAGGCTCAGTCCAACGTAGTTCATTTTTGAGAAAAGGACAAAATATGGCTCTGTGCCGTAGAGTAATCTCGCGCGAGATAAGGCCCCCTTTTTTTTTTTTTTTTTTTTTTTTTTTTATGCACACCCTTTCTTTTGCCTAGACCGCCCTTCGGGTTTTCAATCTAGCGGGCTTCTTTTCTTGTGCTAGCTCTAATTTTTGCCTAGGTCGTCCTTTCCGGGATTTTCAACCTAGCGAGCGATTTGTTTTAAGGAGGCCAAGTCACGCGAAGTACTTCTTGAGCTTGTCCATGTTGACCGGCTTCGGTAGTTGATCTCCGTCTAAGTCTACCACCAAGGGCTCCCCTGCAGAATATCTTCTTCACAATGTAGGGTCCTATCCACCTTGGTCCCCACTTGCCTAATGGGTTGAAAGGTCCGGACGATGCTCACGGAGCACCGTGTCGCCTACTCGATGTTCCTTGTCTTGACCTTTTTGTTGAAAGCTCTTGCCATTCTTCTTTGGTAAGCTTGAGTGTGTTCGGCCGCTTTCAACCTTCTTTCATCCAACAGTGGCTAGCTCTTCGTATCCGCTTTCTAGCCGCCGACTTCATTCACTTGGTTTTCTAGGAGAACCCTTAGTGATGGTATTTCCAATTCTATCGGTAAGACAGCCTCCATCCCGAATGTGAGGGCGTAGGGAGTTTCCCCTGTAGCCGTTTCTGACCGAAGTGCGGTACCCCCATAGTGCGAATGGTAGCTTGTCGGGGCCTTTTTCCAAAGGATCGTCATTTTTCTCGATGATAGTCTCGATTGTTTTGTTCGCGGCTTCAACCGCTCCGTTTGTTTGAGGCCTATAAGGAGATGACTTGTGTCTCGTGATTTTGTACTCTGGCCGCAGGCGATTGGTTTCCTTCTCGAAGTGTGACCCATTATCGGATATCATCTCTTGTGGAACCCCGTATCGGCAGATGATGTTGTGCTTGATGAATTCTCGCAACCTTTCTCGGCATTCGAACTTTGTAGGAGGCGGCCTCGACCCATTTAGTGAAATAGTCGATGGCTACTAGGACGAAACAAAGGTCCGTTGCTCCTCGCAGTGTGATCTTTCCAATCACGTCTATTCCCCATGTAGAGAACGGCCAAGGTGAAGTCATTGGGTACAAAGAAGGAAGGCGGTGCATGCCGAAGATTGGCGTGTATCTCGACACTTGTGGCACTTTTTGACCATTTTGGTACAGCCGGCTTCCATGGTCGCCCAAAAGTACCCTTGTCTCGATGATCTTTTTGGCGAGCATGTTTCCGCTCATGTGGGTTCCACATATGCCTTGATGAACATGGTCCATTATTTCTGGGCCTCTTCCTCGGCGCAAAGGAGGTTTCCTTGGGGATGTTTCTTGAATAAACGGCCGCCGTGATGACGTAATTGGCGCCCAACCTCTTAAGGGCGATCTCGAGTCTTCGTGTCCTGCCTCTGTGTGGGATGGTTCCATCTAGGATGAAATGCCAAATGTCGTGGTACCATGGTTTCCTTCGGAGTTTTCAACAATGGCACCTTTGGATAACCATTTGTCTTTGCAGCCGTGAAGATCTATAACGGCGCAAAGATGCAGGAGTTGCACGCCGTGTTATCTTGAAGGGTTTAACCGTTTCCTTTAGGGATTTCGACCAAAGAAGCAAGTGTGGCTAGTGCGTCCGCAAACCGATTTTTGTCTCTCGGGGAGATAGTGGAATGAAACATCTTGAAATTGATGCGCCAATTCTTGGAGGTGGGCACCGTATCTTTGAAGGGTTGGATCTTGGACCCTCCACTTCTTTAATGTCTCGATTGATGATCAATTGGGAATCCCCGAATACCTCGAGTTCGCCACGTTGCGTTCTAGGGCTGCCTCAAGCCCCGCTATGCAAGCCTCGTATTCTCGCGGTATTGTTGGTGGCGTCAAAGTCAAGACGCACCGCTAGAGGAGTGTAGATGTCGTTAGGGTCTACCAATAACATTCCGATGCCAAACCCTCTCTTGTTGGCTGCGCCATCGAAAAATAATTGCCACTTATTTTCTTCTATGCTTAGGATGTCCTCATCGTGGAATCGCGGGTCTTCCCCTTCACTTCGTCGCAAGGAAATTCGGCCAACCGATCTGCGAATACACTCCCTCTCGACGGATTTCTCGAGTGACGTAAGTGATATCATACCCCGCGAGCATGAAGTACCATTTGGCTAGTCTCAAAGACAAATTTGATTTGTCTAGGATATATTTCTGGATCCATCTTTGCGATGAGACGGACCGGAAAGGCTTCCATATAGTGCTTTAACCTTTGTGATACCTGCAGACGAGAGCAGCGCATGACTTGTCGAGTGGAGAGTAGTTGATTTCACCGCCTTGGAATCTCGCGGCCGACAAAGTAGATGGCATTTTCTCGTGTGCGAGGCTGGCTGTTCTTGAGCAAGCATAGCCCCTAATGCGTTGTCCGTGATTGTGAGGTACAACTTCAAGGGCTTCTTCTTGTGTGGTGGAACCAGGATAGGTGGGGAAGTCAAGTAGTGCTTAACTTCCTCGAATGCTTCTTGACATTCTTCGGTCCATTCTTGAGGTGCGTTTTTCTTAAGTAGCTTAAAGATGGGGTCGCACATTGTAGCCGCTGATTAATGAATCGACCGATATATTGGAGTCTCGCCCATGAATCCCTTTACTTCTTTCGTGTCCGGGTGGAGGCATGTCTCGTGATGGCCTTTATCTTGGCGGGATCTCGCTTCTATGCCGCGTTCGTGACCATGTATCCCAAGACTTTCCCTTTGACTACTCCGAATGAGCATTTGGCGGGGTTGAGTCTCATTTTGTGCCGTCTCGCCGATTGAAGAATTTTCTCGAGATCTCTCAAGTGTTGGCCATCCGTCCCTTTCGAGTGGATAATCATGTCGTCCACATACACCTCTATTTCTTTATGGATCATGTCGTGGAATAGTGTCGTGGATCGCTCTCGATAGGTAGCCCCAGCTGTTTGAGACCAAACGGCATGACCGTGTAGCGTAACGTCCCCAAGGTGTGGTGAATGCCGTCTTGTGGCCGGTCCTCTTCTCGCCATGAGGATTTGGTTATACCCTCGCGAACCCGTCGACGAATGAGCGGACCTCGTATGCCGTCGTGGCATCGACCAACATGTCTATGTTTGGTAGCGGGAAGTCATCTTTAGGGGATGCCTTGTTCAAGTCTCCGAAATCAACACGCACTCGTATTTTCCCGTTCGACTTGGCTACTTGCACCGTGTTTGCTAACCATTCCGGATATTCAATCACTTTGATGAACCCTACATTCAAGAGTTTCATGATTTCTTCTTTCACTTGCATTGACCATTCCGGCTTGATTCTCGCGTAGCTTCGCTTGACCGGCTTGGCGTTGGGTAGCAAAGTGGTATCTTGTGTTCTACAACCGACCGATTCAACCTGGCATATCTTTGTAGGACCAAGCGAATACGTCGACATATTCTCTCGAGGAGCCGGGTCAAGGTTTCTCCGTCTTCCCCTCAAGAAGCCGCCGATCTTTGTTTCTCTCGGGGTCTTCGTTGTCCCAAGATTAACCGTTTGCATTTCTTCGTCGTCAACGGGGCCATTCTTTCCACAACGACCTACTTGCTTAGCTAATTCTTTTAAGATTTGTTCGTTATCTTGATCTATCTCATCGTATGATTCATTATTAACGTGTTCGTTATATTGATTATTATTAGTTAATTCATCATTTACGATGTTAGCAATCTCGTGGTACTCGGAAAGATCAAAGTTTTCATTAAGGAAGTAAGGGAATACATGTTCAGCCACCGCCTCGATTTCCTCTTGAGTGAGTTCATCTGAGGTGGAGCCTCGCTTCTAATGTAAAAGTTGTAGGGCCTATCTTCCCGCGAGGGTGGGGAGTGCAACCAAGCTCTTTGATCATGAAGTCTTCATCAACAACCGGTCCTCCGTGACGTGCCGCTTAGAATTGGCTTATCACATTTCGTATTAGTCTTGTGTAGTCGGTAGTTGGAGCGTCCCCTCGATATTGCATGAATCCGCCGTCTTCTAACCCGCACAGTCTTGGAACCGTCGTAGCATGTCTTCTCCCAACACAAAGTCCCATTCGCTTGTCATTTCTCGCCTTCGTGCCCCACAAATCATTAGGGATCGTGGGACGGATTCTCGTTTCATCCGGAGAAGCATCGCAGCCATCGAAGATTTCAAAGCCCGGTTGGCGCTTTCCTTTATCATCACCCATGGTTCTCGAAAAGATAAAGTAGGGAATATTTTCCCTTCTCGAACAAAGTAGCCATTGAGTGTCCTCCGATATGGTTTGAGGTTGCAATCCTTGAACTTTGGGTCGTGCAGCCTTTGTACGAGTTACCTTCCCACTTGATTGGAGTGAAGCCCCACTCTTCTATGTCATCTTCATCGTGGATGGAGATGTCGTATCCTAGTCCATGCTTTGTGTGAGGCAGGGGGACCGGTGGTGGTTCCGTTATTCCTTGTAAGTGCTTTCCAAGCCCCAATCCAGGGAAGTACCCTTTTGCTAGCATCATTCTCCGTGACAGAAGGCTTCCGGAAAACCTAAGTGCCTTTGAGTAGTCGTTTTCGTTGCAAGTGTCTATGACGTTCACAGGCTTTCTTTCTCGATCTCAAAACCACCGAACAGAAATCGAAGTGCTATGTTGTACTTCGAGGATAGGACTAGCAGTGACCATCTCTCCGTGTATGGTGACTATAGTGTTGTTGTGTCTGAACTTGACGCATTGGTGCAAGGAGGAGGGCACACCCCCTATGTCATGTAGCCAAGGGCGACCAAGTAGCAAGTTGAAGGATGCCGGGATGTCGATGACTTGAAATTCGATGCTCATAGTGACTTGTCCCATTTCTACAGGTATTACAACCGATCCCAGAGCGGTTCTAGCAAGACAATCGTACCCCTTACAAGATGCCCGGATGGCTTCGAGGTCTTTGTGGGTGAGGCCTAATGATGATAAGGCTTTCTTCGGGAGGACATTGATTGCGTAACCATTGTCAACCAAAATGCGTGGCATTCGGTACCCATTCACCTTAGCAAGCTTATGTAAAGGGCCTCATGATGATTGTTCCCATAGGATGGGAGGTCCAAGTCATGAAAGTGATGACGTTGCCAAACTGCACTTGGCCAATCATTTGAGTGAGCTCTTCGGGTGTCGCTTCTGAGGAAATGGTCATTTGAGCCAATGCCTTTTTCAACATCTCACGGTGCTTGTGAGATGCTCCTATGAGGTCCCAAACCGAGATATTTGCTTGTGTCTTTTTCAATTGAGTTAAGAGAGGGTCTTCCGGCTCACTTGGCGATGAGGCTTTAGCTTGTTTTGGAGGATTTTCATCCCTTGGGTCTTTGTTGGTGATCACACGACCGGATCGTGTGAGTAGGTTGACTGTTTTAGACCCTTTTTCCTTTTGTTCTAAGATTTCCTCCCAAGACATCATATAACGTAAAGAAGATTCATTAAATTCAAGAGGGCTCTCGTCCACAATTGTGGCTAGACGAGTAGGGTCCTCAAAGCTACTTTCTATCTCTATTAAATTGACCTCATTGTTTGGCAAAGGATTAGTAACAACATTTGGTAACCCTATCTCTTTATCGTCAAACAAATCTTGGATGACGTCTTTCAAGTGGAAGCAAGAGTTGGTGTCGTGACCGGTGAAGTTGTGGTACTTGCAGAAGAGGTGATGAGCATGGTTGGCGGGGAGATCTTTCTTTGGAGGTCCGCCTTCTCTTGGTTTGATTTTCCCATTCTTGACAAGTACTTCGAAGAGTTCTTCTTGGGTGATCCCTTCAAGCTTGTCATAATGCCTATCTTTCTTCTTCTTTTGTGGTGGAGGTACTGCAGAGTACTTACCGTTTCCGGGATGATTGAAGACAATGGCATTGACAGATGCATCCTTGGGATTGGAGGAGGAAGAAGAGCTCTTGTTGTAGCGGAATCCACTTTCTTTCTTGGCTTCCCTTTTCTGTTTGATGAGGTCATCTAACCGTATGCCCGACTTGTGAAGTTCGGCGAAGCTAGGAAAGTAGTTGCCGGCTAGCTTGTCTTGATATTCCTCTCTAAGGCACTGTATGAGGATGTGAATTTGCTCGTCTAGGCGGGGCCTATCAACGATTTCGGTTAGCTTGGTTCTCCACCTTTTGACAAAATCTGTGAAGGACTCGCTCGAAGCCGCTTGGTTTGCTCAAGATCCCTTCTAGTGGTGCGATAAGTGGAGTTGTCCTCGTATTGCTTTTGGAAGGTGCAACTAGCAAGTGGCCGCCTAGTCTTGTTGAGAGTGGGAGGGTCATATACCAATCTCTAGCAAAGCACCATCGAGAGTTTGTGGAAAGCATTGGGCTAACAGTTGTCATCAACACCCATAGGTAGCTTGGCCCAAGAGTAGGTCTCCAAATGTGATTTGGGGATGTGGTGCCATTGAATTTTGCAATGTCGGGTGTCTTGTACTTTCTAGGAAGCTTTGACATAGATCCGACGAAGGGTATCGTAATCAATGGAGAGCGTGGCTCCCTTTACTCACATCAAGGGATGCAAGTTTCTTTTCTAGCATGGCCATGGTAAGGGGTTCATTCTTGCTTTCCCCTTGCTTTCTTTCTTGGATGTGCAGCTTTCATTGTCGGATGAGGAAGATGATGAGCTAGACTCATACCTCTTTTTCTTGCCTTTGCTTTTGCGGCGACCCTTGGCCCTTTTAGTGTATGACTCCTCTTCTCCGGAGGAAGAGTCATTTTTCTTCTTCTTTTCTTTGTTGGCTAGTGCAGCCCTAAGCTCTTGAATTTCTTCCACGAGAGTGTGGATTTGGGAAGCTTGTACTTCTAGGCGATCATTGGCTTCTTCCAGAAGTTTGTGATTGTTTTCGGACAGGGTCTCATTTCCCGGAATGTTGTCGATGTCGACATTGTGTTGGGAGTCTTGGAGTTGAGTAGCTTCGAAAACCGACGTAAGATATGCAGTATATCGTGATCTAGCCCCAACGAGTCGGAAGCAGGCTTAAATGGCTCAGGCTCAAATTCAGCAGACAGAAACATTATCTCGTGCGAGATTAGTAATCCCGCGCGAGATAATCACACGGAAAGTCGATTTTTATTTAGCCCTAATTTTTGGTCGGAACGGAAAATCCGTTTTGAGGGGTTTCTAAGGCCTTTATCAGAACCTAACGACTAAGCAATCAATCCGATTTTTGTAAAGCAAAGCCATGTAAGATTGTTTTTTTTTTTTTGAAGGATTATATGCACATTTTTTTGAAGGGACATCCGAAAGGGTCATTCCGAAGAGACTTTTTCCGAAGGGACTTTTTCCGAAGGGACTTTTCCGAATCCTTCTTTATTGTCAATTTTGCATGGCTTTGTTTTGATCAAAAACAAGAAAAGATCACTGAGTCAAAACCGACCGGTCACGGAGTGATCCTAAAAAGTCAATCTACATGAGAATGTGGCGATGCAGGGCTGGAAGGCTAGGCTCCCCGCGATATGACAATCTAAGTGGATTGAATACGCGGAGTGGGATGGTCCAACTTCGGAGAGACCGGCGACTAGGTGGTTACCGTCATCCGTCCTTAGTGTGGGTCCCGGGTTTATAGAGGGTATGTAGTGCAATGACAGTTATAGTATGATGTGCGCGTGTGTGATAGTCAATCTATGTGATAGAGTAAAATAGGAAGTTTTTTTTTTTTGAAAGTCAAAAGAGAAAACAGATAGTGGCCGCACAAAGTGGTTGCCTACGTTTCTCCCAATTTAGGAAGACTCAGGCCGTCGTAGTTCCACATAAAGAGAGATAAAGAGAAATAAATAATTTAATTTACAACTCCCGAATCCCCACCGGACCGGACTTTAATTAAATAAAAACCCAATCACATGCAGTTCATAAATAATAATCAATTATTTAAGGAAAATAAAGGTCCGAGTTCTACATCTTAAGGGAGGCCTTAAGATGCGAGAACTCTGCAGATAATGAATCCTGGGATCCCCCTTGCGTGTTCGACCCTCGTCTTGGACCACGGGATGAACAGGAGAAACCAGAAAACAACCATATTGCCGAAGCCATATCTCGCGCGAGATATGATATCTCGCCGCGATATAAGCTTCATCTGAGAGCAAAAAATTCGAATTTTACTAATTTTTTGAAAACCTCTCTTTTAATTTTGACGCAAGTTTAAGCCTCTTAATTTTCAGTCCCCAGCGGAGTCGCCAACTGTAGCGTTGTGAGAAATAAATTCTTATTCCTTTTATTTTTTTTTTGAGTCGCCACCTATATTATTTGATTGGAAACATAGAAAAACCATTTGAAAGATATTTGAGTTCGGGGCTTAGGTTATGAAATGGGTAGGTTTAGAAGGCATCCATTTCACCCAATCCGGAGATCGGTCTTGCTAAAGAAAAGAGAGGTTTTTAAAAGAAGAAGTAAAAAACGAATCTAAATACTACAAATAAAGGTCCATTTGACGAGGTCAAACGGAATCTAGAATCGATTGCTTCGAGACCGTCTCCATGATTTGGAGAGGCTCTAGGCCGATCCTAGATTCTATGGACTTATACCACTCTAACAATCAATTAGAAGGAAGTTTAGGGATTACCTTGCGTGAGGTGATTTGGGCAGAGTTTCGACTCAAGTTTAGAGTCGACCCTTCACGCGGACAGAGCTTCGCCTCGGTCCTTGGTTTGGAGATTGATGCTTGTTTATCAACAAGGTTGACAAACAAACTATGAGGTGAGTTTTTAGGGTGATTTTGTAGGATTCTTTCAAGGAGAGAAACCAACAAAATGTGTGTGTTGTGAAAATTCTTCGACCTCTTGAACCTTGGAAGTCACCAAGTATTTATAGAGTTTGGATATGAAGAAGTGGAGAGTTAAAACCCTATCGATGGTTCTAGACCTCTTCTCCCATTGGTTGGCCTGAGAGATAAAGTTTTATCTCGAAAAGAGGTTGAAATCGACGAGGGAACCGTCGCCGCACCGCAGAGGGGGATATCTCGCGCGAGACACGCCATCTCGCGGCGAGATATTGCTCCTGTGACAGCTTTTGTCCTTTCCTCGTTATCTCGTATGCGCTTTAGTCCCAAACTAACGGTAGTTAGTCAAAACTTAACGAAACATGACGAAATGGTGGATTTCTACTTCTTGACTCAAAGCGAGACTTAGAGTGGTATAAGTATGTTCCGATGTGTTCAGAATGGGGTGTCTACAAGCGCAAAGAAGGAATCAAAGTCAAGAGAATCGTGGCCCTAAAACGCCTTGCCTCTCAATTTGTCATCTTTAGAGACATGTTATACAAAAAACGCTACCAAGGATCGCTCCTATGCTGCATCAGCCAGGAAAAAGCAAACGAGCTCATGAACGAAGTCCACAATGGGGCTTGCAGCCCCCATATGAACGCCAGATCCCTGATGCAGATTATTCTTCGAATGGGCTACTACTGGATCTCCATGGAGGCAGACTGCATCCACTTTGTCCGAAGCTGCGACAAGTGCCAACGGTTCTCCAACCTCAATCATCTTCCTCCTCATGATCTTTACTGCATGACTACTCCCTGGCCCTTCGCCACTTGTGGAATCGACGTCATTAGGAAAATCGCTCTGCCCGCAAGCAACGGCCACGAGTTCGTCTTGGTCGCCATCGACTACTTCACAAAATGGGTCGAAGCCAAGTCATACAAAGTCCTAACTTCCAAGAAGGTTGCACATTTCCTCAAGGAAAACATCATATGCCGATACGGCATCCCGAACGAGGTCATATCTGATAACGGGTCCCACTTCGAAGGAGAATACGATAGACTACTGGCTGAATTCAAGATCACACGCCACAAGTCCTCTCCCTACAGGCCGCAAACTAACGGCGCAGTAGAAGCAGAAAACAAGACCCTCGAAAGGATCATCCGAAAAATGTCCACTTGAGGACGAGATTGGCCTGAGAAGCTGCACCTGGCACTTTGGGGCTACGAACATCAGTTAGAACAGCCATGGGAGAAACTCCATTCGCCATAACATATGGGATGGAAGCAGTACTGCCCGTTGAATTGGAAATTCCCTCACTCCGAGTGTTGCTGGAAAACAAGATCAACGAAGTCGAATGGCTCCAAAGCCGACACGACGAACTGGCTCTACTGGACGAACGTCGACTAAAGGCCATGGAGCACATCGAGCTTACCAAAGTAGAATGGCTAAAGCTTTTGACAAGAAAGTCAAGTCCCGAGACATCAAGGAAGGCGATCTAGTACTCAAAGAAAAGCCTCCCACCCGAACCAACCCGCTTGGAAAATGGGAACCAACATGGATCGGCCCTTTCGTGGTCCAAAAGATCTTCTCCGGAGGTACCATGAAGCTGATAGACCTAGACGGAAATCCCTTCATGAATCCAGTCAACGGAAGCAAACTTCGTAGATACTTCACCTAAAGAAGATCAACTTTGCATCTCCCGTCACTCATTATAGTGTCGAACTACGTAGACCTGAGCCCTTCAGTCCGGGGGGAACGTAGGCAGCCTTAATTGGTTCGGTCTAAAAACACACAAAAACAAAAAAAAAATTGGACGCCACCAAGGCTCATATCAATCCAAATGCAGAATCCAAAAAAATGGATGCCGTCAAGGCTCAGACTGCTTCAGTCCACAAATACAACATAAAGGTCCAAAGTCGGACGCCGCCAAGGCTCAAACAAAAAAAGCAAACACGAGATCTTGCGTCTCGACAAAGCTTTAAAAGTAAATCACAAATCACTAACGGTTACAACATTTCTTGATGAGTACAAGCACGATCTACTCTCAAGCTCACAACATGCTAAAAGACAACTTAATACATTTAACAAATAATGAGGTCATTCCGCGCCACCCGCGCTTGTCCCCTCGCCATTCTTCCCTTTCTTCCCTCGTCCCTGGAGAGCCCTCTTTCGCTCCACGCGAGCCAACTCCGTCTCTCTCATTCCAAGATTAGGGGTCCTCCCCATAGAGTCAAACAATCCAGCAGCTCGCAGATCTTCATTCGTCCGTGCCTCAGCCCGAATCTCCTCCATGCGAGTCTGCAAAAGGGGACCTCTCTCCGTCAGTCGGTCAACTCTGGTCTCATAGTCAAATAAAGCATCTCCCGTCACATTCTGAGGGTTAGACCAGGCTTCGGCACTTCTAAGGCTATAGCTGAGATGGCAACCTGACCCCAGAATCGCTTCGCGCCTGCTCCCGAAACCACTTAGGACTGCCTGGCATGCTGCTCGTACCAATCCAGGTATTCGGTGGAGAACACAACACTCTCCCGACGTCGAAGGAGTATCACAGGAAGGAAAGAGGTATACTTCCATACCCTCATAAAATACAGAAAGACATTTGAAGCTGCCATAGAGAGAGAAGCTACCTCCACATTAGCAATGTCATCCCTGCCCAGTAATGGTTCCTGCCTCATTCCAAACTGCCGGGAAACGAACAACGGAATATAGAAGGAAGACCAAGACAAACCTGGAACTCTGACAACATAGGAACCTTCCTGAAAGGTCCTCCTAGTCTCAATCCCCCAGTGAGGAACTCACCAACGAATCTGATGCATACCAAGCTATGCCATCCATCTCTCCCAGGCGGACTGATCCATGTCTAATACAAGAGGCCGCTGAGCAAACGTCCACGGACTAAAATACGCCAGAGACTCAGGCATGGCTTGAAGCCTCGCTCGCAACCACAAGGTGAGCAAAACAGGGCTTCCCCCTCTCATGAACCTATCCCCAGTCGCCAGGTGATCAATGCCGTGAAGGGTTTCCCCCAGCACCAACAAAGCAATATCCACCCTGGCTCGGTAGTGCCCTACCACATCCAGAATCAAAAGTCATACCTTGCACTTCTTCCAACGAAGTCCAAAGAAAGCATGCGAGCTTCACGCTCACGGCCGCACCGCCAATCAAAGGAAGCGATATGGCCTCCACCTCCGGTCCTCCAATCAAAGCCCGAAAATCCTCAAAGGTGGGCGTGATCTCATTGTAGGAGAAGCTATACACGTGCCTCCTAACATCCCAGAACCTTGCAGCAGCCCACAACAATTCCCAATCAGGAACTAACTCCTTAAGGGACCAAACCGAGCAGAGTCAAAATCTCACCTCGAAAGCCCGTTTATTATGCCTCATCCACCTTATGAGCCTCTCAAGGAAGTATGCTCGCCTCTCCTTCGAAAGCCTTGGCAAAACTCTCGGAACAAACGAAGAATCCATGGCAAAAATGGAGGTTTCTAGAGAAAATGGGGTAGAAGACTCGAAGGGATTGTAAATGGGAAATGGGGGAAATCCAGACTTTCTGTGACTCTTATTTCCTCTCCATAAGCAAGACACGTCCGCACGGACCACTTTGCATGCTGGAGGTGTCCGTGCAGACCACTTTGAAGTCTGGCCCCATATTTTCAGCAAACTGCAAAAAACAGCTACTGCTCACGACAGGACCTTATCACCAACTGCTCAAAAGCTTGGCCAAAGCCATTTCCGGCCACCATACACTAACCACAAATGCATTCCCAGCTCATGCGACATGCACAAAAATAAAAATAAGCTAGCAACAATTCCTAGGTCAATCCCGAAAATCACAAATACGCCATTACATCTTAAATAAAATAAGGGATGCAAGGATGAACCCTCACCCTGTGCGCCCGGCGGAGGAAAGAATTGATAAAGGGTTTGCAGCCTCTGGTCCCCCGAAGACGTCCCCACATCAAAGCTCTGCCGCTCCCGAACCGGCACCTCAGGCTGTGGCCCTAGCTCAGCCATCAAAGAAGGAGTATCCACAGACCTCCCCTCGAAGTCATCGACTCGAACGCCGCCGCGCTCCGCGAAGATCCGCAAGATAGCTTCCCCAAGAGATTCTTCGTGAAAGACCTTAACCCCACATACCGGCGGGTCAGCACATCCAAGGACCACCCTAAGACCTGCGCAAGCAAGCAACTAAAGAAACGCTCAGCAAAAGAGATACAATCATACTCAACAAAAGAGAAAAACACAGAAAAGATGCCAAGATGGAAAAGAGTTAGCACACTCACCGGAGCATCCGGGTCAACCCGATAAGAAGCAGGACCATGCTCAAGGACGGGCATAGTCACCCTCCTCCTCGAAGAGTCCCCATGAACGTACGTGAAGTCCGGCCCAGGCACCGGGACATCTGGAGGACGTGGCAGGCCATCCTACCTCTCCCGCGCCAAGATTTGTGGCGTCCTCAGCTTCCGCTTAACAAAGGCCACATACTCCTCGCCCTCCTGGACAAACTCCTCGGCGCTCACGCCATCCCGGTACCTCCCGTACTCTAGCACGTCCATATCAAGAGGACTCATCATACCGAAGGACGGATCCCTTGGAGCCATAGGGGGCACACCTGTGCCATGCTGCAGGAAGACCCTCTCCCCCAGATACATGGCGTCGCAAGTGAGGCCTCACAGAAGCTTCCTCTGCCGTGTCACCCCGGGGGCACCCTCCAACTCATCATCGCCATACCGAGTCCAAGGGTACAACTGAAACCCCTTCGGACTGTCCCTCTCCAGGTACTCCTGCACATCCTTATATGTGACGGTGACCTTTCCCCTGCTCGTCCTCCTCTTCCTCAAAGGGCGGGCCCAGCACAGCATGGTGGGATAGCCCACCATGGCCTCATCTTCCCAGTCCCACGGCTGGCACCGAAAGATCTCATAGCACCACGCCTGCAACAAAAAAAGCAGACAGTGCTCAAAATAAGGAAAAGAAGACGGAAAAATGACAAAGTGTTAAACTACAAACAACAATAAACTCATACCTCCAGTGCAAAATCAAAGCATCCCAGGGAACTGATCGCGCCCCGGCTGAATCGGTCCATGGCAAAACAGAGCTCGGCCAAGTCCGCCCCGCCCCAAACAATCTCGCAAACCCTCTCCAAATCCATCAAACTCTCCATCAAAGGGAAAAGAGAAAAAGAGGCATGATTCGAGAACAAAGTCTCGGAGAGGGCAAACCACAGAAAAGAGCGTGCCAGCTGCTCCGCCGTCACTACCCCAGTGCCCCTGCTATAAGCCCCGATGTTGGCCGTGATCTGCACCTCCACATCGTGGCACACCATACCCAAACCCTTACGGGGATAGGGCGCAAATCCAAGCAGCTCAGCCAACTCCGCATCGGACATCCTATCCCGCCATTTCACCGACTCCCCCTTAAAGGAAAGCCCGGTGATCACCGCAAAATCGGTAGGAGTCATCGTCACCTCTCCCCAGCTAAAGTGGAAGGTATACGTGGTGTCCCAGCAGTACTCAAACAAAGCCAAGAAGACGCCATTGTTCTTCTGTGTCTCCGCTATCCCGGCAAGGTTCTCCACGAACACGTTCAGTCCAGTAGTGATCACTAGCCTCCGAGGACTAGGCCTCCCATCTCGAGAAATATCGGGCAGGCTCCGCCACAACTCAACGACGGCCTCAAGGGACCCCCGTGACTTCATCTTCTTCGCCTTCCCAGATGAAGGCACCTCACCCTGCAGGTAAACACAACAAAGGTACGTCAATAACAGTACTTAAGCAAATATACAAAACAAATAAAAATCACAAAAGTCCGTCCCAACACGGCAAAGCACAAAAGTCCGTCCCAACACGGCAAAACATAAAAAGACCGTACCAACACGGGAAACTCACAAATCACAAAAGTCCGTCCCGACACGCCAATCTAACACAATTTTCTCAAAAGAGGGATCCGTCCCTACACGACACATTTTCAAAAGTCCATCACAAAAACAAGGCATACATTTTACAACACAAAGTCCGTCACAAAAACACGGCACACATTTTACAACACAAAGTCCGTCTCTACACGGCAATTTTTCAAAAGTCCGTCACAAAAACACGGCACCCATGGCACATAAATTTCCCCACACAAAGTCCGTCACAAAAACACGGCACACATTTTTTACAAAGTCCATCTCAACACGGAAATTTTCTCACAAAGTCTGTTCCTACACGGCATTTTTTTTTTCACAAAAAAAATGTACATACGGAAATAGCATAAGGTACAAGTCACCGAGCATGCATTTCAAGGAAAGACACTTTATTTTCACAAATAAGAGCTAAACTCCACATTTTTGCACAAAAATCACATACCCACAATTCTTACATGCTCAATTTCATCAATTCATCGTAAATTTCACAAAATGAGCATGGCAACAACAAAAGCCCCACATATGCGAAAAACTAAAACCTAGTTCTAGCATAAAACATTTCAAGCAAGAATCAAAACAAAAAATTGACTTCATACCTCCCTTACGGTCCTTCCCCGCAAGTTGTGCACCTCCAAATCCGGATACAACACATCCGGATTCCTTGTTGAAGGCGAGAAGGAAGAACAATTCCTTTGGAGATCCAATCTCCTCTCTATGGCCTCTTGGCCCCTTTGACGACGACCGCGTCTGATTCTTTCCGCCATGATCGCAATCCAATCAACTCGGAAGAATTCCCTTAAGAAAATTTTGAACAAATTCAAATTCTCTCTCTCTCTCTCTCTCTCTCTCTCTCTCCCTCTCTCTCGTTCGAACAGAAGAAGGAAGATGGAGTGGCGTCGTTGCTGAAGTCTGATGTTGATTTGGGAAAATCAAATTCCTAGACTAATCTGCACGGACCACTTTGCAAGGCAAGTGGATCTGTGCGGACCACTTTGCAAGGCAAGTGGATCCGTGCAAGATTCACGCAGTTTGGTTCTAAACCCAACAAAACTAACACCGATCATCATCGTAAGTCCGGACCTCGCCCACTAAATGGTAAAATTAACACCGGCCGTCATCGTAAGTCCGAATCTCGCCCACTAAACGGTAAAATTAACACCGGCCGTCATCGTTAGCCCAAACCCCAAGGCACAAAACGCCTCCAAACATAAATCCAAAGGCGCAAACGTCTTCAAATGCGGATCTCAAGGCACAAAACGCCTCCAAGACACGAAACAAAAACATGCCATCAAAGTAAGCCCGAACCCCCTTCCCCAGCGGACACAAAGTCAAACGGCCATCAAAGTAAGACCGTACGAGAGTACATATCCCCAGCAAACAAAAGTCGGCCATCAAAGTAAGCCCGAACTTTTCCCCAGCGGACAAAACTCGAGGCAAGCATGCCTCCCACCAGTTCCAAACATTAGGTTCATACTCCTAAACCACAACCTCAGTCAGAGAACATAACACGTCCTCATACACGACATCACTTCAGTCAGAGGACATAACACGTCCTCATACACGACACAACCTCAGTCAGAGGACATAACACGTCCTCATACACGACACAACTTCAGTCAGAGGACATAACACGTCCTCATACACGACATAACATCAGTCAGAGGACATAACACATCCTCATACACGACAAAACCTCAGTCAGAAGACATAACACGTCCTCATACACGACACAACATCAGTCAGAGGACATAACACGTCCTCGCACATGACACAACATCAGTCAGAGGACATAACACGTCCTCATACACGATATCAGCTCAGTCATAGGACATAACACGTCCTCATACACAACACAACCTTAGTTAGAGGACATAAACGTCCTCATACACGACACATCCTCAGTCAGAGGACATAACACGTCTTCATACGCGACACAACCTCAATCAGAGGACATAACACGTCCTCATACACGACACAACATCACAGAGGACATAACACGTCCTCACACACGACACAACTTCAATCAGAGGACCTAACACGTCCTCATACACAACATCACCTCAGTCAGAGGACATAACACATCCTCATACGCGACACAACTTCAGTCAAAGGACATAACACATCCTCATACACGACACAACTTCAGTCAGAGGACATAACACATCCTCATACACGACACAACCTCAATCAGAGGACATAACACGCCCTCATACACTACATAACTTCAGTCAGAGGACATAACATGTCCTTATACATGACATAACCTCAGTCAGAGGATATAACACTTCCTCATACATGAGACAACCTCAATCAGAAGGCATAACACGTCCTCATACACGACACAACCTCAGTCAGAGGACATAACACGTCTTCGCACACGACACAACTTCAGTCAAAAGACATAACACGTCCTCATACACGATATCACCTCAATCACAGGACATAACACGTCCTCATACACGACACAACCTCAGTCAGAGGACATAACACGTCCTCATACATGACACAACCTCAGTCAGAGGATATAACACGTCCTCATACGCGACACAACCTCAGTCAGAGGATATAACACGTCCTCATACACGACACAACATCAGTCAGAAGACATAACACGCCCTCACACATGACACAACTTCAGTCAGAGGACATAACACGTCCTCATACACGACATCACCTCAGTCAGAGGACATAACACGTCCTCATACGCGACACAACTTCAGTCAGAGGACATAACACGTCCTCATACACGACACAACTTCAGTCAGAGGACATAACACGTCCTCATACACGACACAACCACAGTTAGAGGACATAACACGTCCTCACACACGACACAACTTCAGTCAGAGGACATATCATACACGATATCACCTCAATCAGAGGACATAACACGTCCTCATACACGAGACAACCTCAGTTAGAGGACATAACACGTCCTCATATACGACAATGCACCATTTCTGAACTACGATCAGGCTTGATTCCCACTCGGGATACGTAGGATTCCTATCAAAGGGTCCAACCAACCTACCTAAACGGTCACTTGCACGATAAAGACACGTCCACGAACAGTGTCTTAGTCAGAGGACATAACACGTCCTCATACACGACAACACACTCACCCGACACACAAACTTGATCAGGCTTGATTCCCATACGGGATACGTAGGAATCCTGTTAAAGGTTCCAGCCAGTCGACCCAAGTGGTCACCTTAGGACACCACCACGTCCTTATAGCCAACCCAAGTGGTTACCTTAGGACACTACCACGTCCTCACGAATCGACCAATGCGATCACCTCCTCTCCCAACAAGCGATCCAGATCAGGACCCTTATCTTATCAACGACCCCACTTCCTCCGTATTTGACGTCGTCGAGGGGCTTTTGTAAGTACCTAAATCCGGATCGCTCCCTTTCGAGCACACGGGAAACACCGCGGACTCATACAAACGTGATCCCGAACACCTGTAGCCTTCAAAAACCCCTAAAACCACCAACCAAACCAAGGTGGGACCTTTCTGGGATAAAAAAGGCAAAAGGACTTTTAAGGAATTTTGGAAAATATTTGGCCTGCGTAATGGTCCCTTGTGGACCACTTTGCATTTCAGGCAAAATCCCCCTTTTGCCTTTACAATCTTTGCCCTTGGCTGTCCAAAGGCCATTTTCAGCAAGATTCACGCAGTTTGGTTCTTAACCCAACAAAACTAACACCGTCCGTCATCGTAAGTCCGGACCTCGCCCACTAAATGGTAAAATTAACACCGGCCATCATCGTAAGTCCGGACCTCGCCCACTAAACGGTAAAATTAACACCGGTCGTCATCGTAAGTCCGAATCTCACCCACTAAACGGTAAAATTAACACCGGCCGTCATCGTAAGCCCGAACCCCAAGGCACAAAATGCCTCCAAACACAAATCCAAAGGCGCAAATTCCTTCAAATGCAGATCTCAAGGCACACAACGCCTCCAACACACGAAACAAAAACCGGCCATAAAAGTAAGATCGAACCCCCTTCCCCAGTGGACACAAAGTCAAACGGCCATCAAAGTAAGACCGTACGAGAGTACATATCCCCAGCAAACAAAAGCCAACCATCAAAGTAAGACCAAACTTTTCCCCAGCGGATAAAACACGAGGCAAGCATGCCTCCCACCAGTTCCAAACACTAGGTTCATACTCCTGAACCACAACCTCAGTCAGAGGACATAACACGTCCTCATACACGACATCACTTCAATCAGAGGACATAACACGTCCTCATACATGACACAACCTCTGTCAGAGGACATAACACGTCCTTATACACGATACAACTTCATTCAGAGGACATAACACGTCCTCATACACGACATAACATCAGTCAGAGGACATAACACGTCCTCATACATGACACAACCTCAGTCAGAAGACATAACATGTCCTTATACACGACACAACCTCAGTCAGAGGACATAACACGTCCTCGCACATGACACAACTTCAGTCAGAGGACATAACACGTCCTCACACACGATATCAACTCAGTCAAAGGACATAACACATCCTCATATATGACACAACCTCAGTTAGAGGACGTAACACATCCTCATACGCGACACAACCTCAGTCAGAGGACATAACACGTCCTCATACACGACACAACATCAGTCAGAGGATATAACACGTCCTCACACATGACACAACTTCAGTCAGAGGACATAAAACATCCTTATACACGACACAACCTCAATCAGAGGACATAACACGTCCTCATACACATCATAACTTCACTCAGAGGACATAACACGTCCTCATACATGACATAACCTCAGTTAGAGGACATAACACGTCCTCATACACGACACAACCTCAGTTAGAAGACATAACACGTCCTCATACACGACACAACCTCTGTCAGAGGACATAACACATCCTCGCACATGATAAAACTTCACTCAAAGGACATAACACGTCCTGATACATGATATCACCTCAGTCACATGACATAACACGTCCTTATACACGACACAATCTCAGTCAAAGGACATAACACATCCTTATACACGACACAACCTAAGTCAGAGGATATAACACGTCCTCATATGCGACACAACTCAGTCAGAGGACATAACACATCCTCATACATGACACAACATCAGTCAGAGGACATAACACGTCTTCACACAAGACACAACTTTAGTCAGAGGACATAACACGTCCTCATACATAACATCACCTCAGTCAGAGGACATAAAACATCCTCATACGGGACACAACTTCGATCAAAGGATATAACATAACCTCATACACGTCACAACTTTAGTCATAGGATATAACACGTCCTCATACACGACACAACCTCAGTTAGAGGACATAACATGTCCTCACACACAACTTCAGTCAGAGGACAAAACACGTCCTCATACACAATATCACCTCAGTCAGAGGACATAACACATCCTCATACACGAGACAACCTCAGTTGGAGGACATAACACGTCCTCATACAAGATAATGCACCATTCCTGAACTACGATCAGGCTTAATTCCCACTCGAGATACGTAGGAATCCTATCAAAGGGTCCAGCCAACTGACCTAAACTGTCACCCGCAGGATACTGACACGTCCACGCACAGTGTCTTAGTCTGAGGACATAACACGTCCTCATACACGACAACACACTCACCCCACACACAAACTATGATCAGGCTTGATTCCCATACAGGATATGTAGGAATCCTGTCAAAGGGTCTAGCCAGTCGACCCAAGCGGTCACCTTAGGACACCACCACGTCCTCACAGTTGACCCAAGGGGTCACCTTAGGACACCACCATGTCCTCACGAATCAACCAACAAGGTCACCTCCTTTCCCAACAAAAGATCCAGATCAGGACCCTTATCTTATCGACGACCCCACTTCCTCCATATGTGACGTCATCGAGGGGCTTCTGTAAGTACCCAAATTCGGATTGCTCCCTTTCGAGCACACGGGAAACACCGCGAACTCATGCAAACATGATCCCGAAAACCCATAGCCTTCAAAAACCCCAAAAACCACCAACCAAACCAAGATGGGACCTTTCTGGGATAAAAAAAGGCAAAAGGACTTTTTAGGAATTTCGCAAAATATTTGGCCTGCATAATGGTCTGTGCGGACCATTTTGCATCCCCGACACCATAATTGAATAATCCCCTTAAAGTCCACAATATTCCCTTAAATCCAGGAAAACCAAAATTTTGGTTTTCAAACTAGTCCGTGCGGACCACTTTGCAATTTTTTTCACTCCTATAAATAGAGGGCTCACCCTCTCATTTTTCTCAAACCTCCCTTCTCTCCTCTCTCCCCCCAGCCTTTAGGCTCCCTTCTAAGACCCTTCGAGGCAATCCCGGTCCCTTTCGGTTCCCACCGGGGCCTTCCAAACCCCCTCGCGGTGCTCCGAAGCCCTGCCGAGCGCTCCCGAGATGCCCCGAGAACTCCCTAGGCATCCCAAAGCCTTGCCGGTCCATCCCGAGGCATTGCAACCGATCCCGAGGCATTCCGGTCCATCTCGAAGCCCTGCCGGACAATCTCGGTCCATTCCAAAGCAAGTCGGAACTCTGCCCAAGCACAACCGATGATCCCGAGGCACGCCTAACCTCTGTCCAATTCCAGTCAACAATCCCGATGCACGCCAAACCTCTGCCCGAGTCCAGTCAACAATCTCGAGGCATCCCAACGCACGCCAAACCTCTGCCCGAGCACAACCTATACTCTCGAGGCACGCCGAACCTCTGCCCGAGTACAATCAACAATCCCGAGGCATGCCAAAACTCTGCTCGAGGACGCACTTGACACTCTCGAGGTACGCCGAAGCTCTGTCCGCAGACACTGGTACATCCCTGAAGCAATACATATCATACAATGTAGACATCATATACATCATGCATTTTTAAAAGCACATACACACACACAATTTTTAAAGAAAGAGGGGTATCGAAAGACACGTTTTTATGAGGCGACTCGGGTGAGCTCTGCTATTCTCTTCCCGAGGCGTAACCGGACCTCCGAACTCAAAATCTCATCACACAACAACAGTTTTTAAACTAAGCATTTTCTCAATGTTTTGGGCTAAATCAAAGTGGCGTGGCGACTCCTCCAAACAAACGCAGGGACACCTCCCGACAATCGCGAGATACCGGGGCCCGCGTGCGGGCGGATCCGAGTAATTTCATAAAGTAAGAAAAGGTTTGGGAAAAGCATTATCCTCTTCAGTATGAATAAACTCATCACCCGATAATTCATGATCACTAGGAAAAGAATTCGAAGGAACAGAAGAGGGGGCATGTCTTACCTCAGATGATATCTTTCTCTTGGTAGCACCCTTGTTAGCACTCGCTAAACCTTTGCTTTTGACCTATTTCCTTTGAAACTCAGACAGAGTTTCTTCTTCTTCAGCATCTACCTAAGCATCAAATGAGTCCTCAAAAGGTTCCTTCTCTTTCTTGATATTAAAATTTTCGTCACTCACATGGGGAGATGACATTTCTAAGGAACTTTCGGACACTTCAACCGGATCAGAGGTGGTATTGGAAGTGGTCTTGGACCTGATTGATCTGATTCGGTTAGAAGACCTCCTCTTTGCAATTTGAGGAGATAATTTGGCTGAGGGAGCTTTTCTTTTCCTCTTTTCTTTCGATTCGGCAGGGATAAGTGTAACTTTGGGAATATACTGAGCAAAAGAGGAGACAGGGGCATCAACTGGAACTAAGGTCATTATGGGAGGAGAAGAGACTGGTGTAATCATGGGAGAAGCATCCATGGCTACATGAGAAGCTGCACTAGGTGCAATGCTAGGCGAGATGTCCATTTGGTCGGTGTTTGAGGGTTCGGTATTGGTTTGGGATGGAGAAGCCATGGTGATTTTGAGGAATCTTGGAAACATATTTTGACCTAGGTTGAGATAGAGAGAGATTGTGGGAACCCCAACCCGGAACCTTAGCTCGTGCCCCAAGCGGGAGGGTCCATTTACTAAAATAAACCACCTTAACTTTAAAATTTTATTTCACTTTGAAAGATAAAACAAACATTCACATTTCAATCACAAACCCAACGTAAAACATCTCCACTTGGAGGAAAGTTATATAAAACAAACTTTGAAAGGAAACAACCACCTGTTTTAGTTACAAAACAGCCACGAATGTAAAGGTTTACAAAAGTTGTTCAATATACCAGATCCAAAAGAATAATGTCCCAAAAGCTACTCCCAACCAACCAACTCTGAACATATACATACCCTGGCAATCCCAAAAGAACAAAGTCCAAACTCCTTTCCGTCCTTACAGGGTTGGTCCACCTGTCTCAGCGCGATCTAAAACAGTAAAGGGAGAAGGGGTGAGAATAAATCTCAATAAGCTATTATGATGCAACAAGATGCCAGGTAAAATGCAACACATAAAAAGGTTGCTCACATTGGTAAAGTGGTAAACACATTGCATTACCTCAGTTTACTTTTCCTGCTGAACAATAAGTCGTACAACGTGAGAGTAAAACTCCCTTCCTTTGTGAACTGCTTAAGCATATTCACCTCTTATAAGACTCATATTTCAGAGAACCATATAAGATACTAGTTATCTGTAAGGCTTTTGGCTCAATACAGAAGCTATCACCCCAATCTGTGGCCACAGAAGGGGACAGTCACAGGTATAATGTAATTCGATCACCTTATAGAACATTTTCCATAATTGATGGTATTCCATTATACCCCTAAACATCAGCTGATTTAACACATTCAAGCACATAATAGATACTTGAAAATAAATCCACCATAGGGATATCAAAGCAACAACATGGTATTCATACTCATGTTCAAACCAATACAATAGTGCAACATATATTTCATACACTATTTGAACAACAAATCATGAATATGTAACCAAGTATGGCCCAATGCATCACAAGCAAATCCTACATATTCACTACACAACATTGAGTACCCTTTATAAAGGTTCAAGATTGAATTACCAAGTTTTGAACAACTTTGGTTAAGTTCCCATCACGCCTTTCAACCATATTCAATACAATATTTAAAAATCTTCCTCATATCCATTTTGACAAGTTAAGACACCATTGGAAAGCTCAATTGTTTTACTTTGATTATAGTAAAAAAGTTTTTAAATATATACTAGGTAGATTAGGTTTTAATTGCTTGAAAACTGGTTCAGAGGCAACAGGGCAGGGCATGACTCGTCCCCCAGGGCACGACTCGTCCCCCAGGGCACGACTCGTCCCCCTTAAACACCAAGCATGACACAGTCGTCCACACCAAGGCACGACTGGGCACAAAGGCATGGCACGACTCGTGCCACAGGGCACGACTCGTGCCCTTCAGCAGAAACTCAGAACAGAGCTGCACTTTCAGCAAAACCAGCAACATCAAAACCATTTAGTGTTCACAACTCATTCCCTCTGATCCTTAAGCAACAATACCAACTTCCAACTTCACTACCACTCATATCAAACCAATTCTATACATTCTAATTCAAAGAAAAGTGTTTCAAATTTGACATTCCTCATTTATAATTCAATTCCTTCACCCTAAGTTAATATACACATACTCTTATCATGCAACTCCTACAAACCCTTCTTCCATCCATTATAAAACCAAATAAAATGGTCCAAAAATCACATGCAACCATTTCCAACACCCAATTCTATATCAACAATTGAATGAGCAAAATTTGAAGAAAAACATAATAACTAACAACATTTATAATTCACCCATTTCAACCTCAACCAAACCAATATATCATCACTTCATTGTACTACTACAATACCATTTCCACCTCTTTCAACTCCAAGAAAAATGTTCCCAAACTGACATTAAACATTGATACTTCCATTCTTTCACTTCAACAACAACACTATACCAAAACTTCAATATACTACATTCCAATCCATTTCAACTCATTCCAATTCTAAGCAAAATGTACCAAAGTGCCATGCAATACATATATATCAACCTTTACACTTCCAACCAAACCATTATACCAACACTTCCTAATATTCATCCAAAACATATTTCCTTTCATTTCAAAATCAATTAAAATGGCCAAAATTGACATGCAACATAAACACTTCCACCATTTCAACATTTATACATCAATGAACAAGATTAGAAGAAAGGGACATAATAACTTGCCAAAATAATTCGAAAATAAGAAAAACTTTATTCGGATAGACGTGATCCCCTCGGCTTCGCGAACATTTAAATGCTGACGGATCGAGAAACGGACAAGGATTGAATTTGATATGAATTTTGGAAGTATGGAGGAACCTTAAGCTTTTTCCATGGAAAGGATATTGAACTTACTGATGTCTAAGAAAAATGAAGCTTCTTCATAAAAAACCAAGGATAAACATTACTCAAGTTACACTCTAGCTCCTCCAACACTTTAGTGGTTACAACTAAAAACATTACTCTTTTCCATTGCTAACTCCGGATGAGGATGGTGACATTCAAGTCGAACCTCAATCCGAATGGACCAATGAAGAGAATAATCTAGCCAGTTTTAATGAAAAGGCACTTAATGCCATTTATGAATGGTTTGATATGCATATGTTTAAACTTATTCAAAATAGTCCCACTGCAAAAGATGCTTGGTATACTTTACAAAGATTTTGGGAAGGTGATGGTATTGTGCATGAAACAAAGCTTAGGGGTCTCACTTTTAGATTTGAAAGATTAAGAATGAGTGAAAATGAAGATTTCTTCATATTTTGAAAAGTTGATTGATATTTCAAATGAGTATTGTTTTGGACAAATTTCAACAAGCAAATTTGTCTTATCAAGGATGTTTGGGCACAAATGGAATATAACTCACAAAGCAAGATGAACGCGAGGATGTAATGAGGAAACCCTTAGAACAATCGTTCGAGGGAAAACCCTCGGGAGGCTTTTGGAAAGCCTACCTAAACCAAAGAAATATTATTGAGTATTGTAGTTTTCGAGTACACGTGCAGAGTGAAAGTAAGCAAAAACGTGTCACGTGTATACAGGTGCGCTCTAGGAATAATATAAAGGCATGAATGTAACTGAAAAAATAACAACTTGAATGTCATGCTGAAATATCGCCTAGAATCTCGCCATTTGTTGATGAAGATTAGCCATTATCCCTTGGTTGATGGATGAGACCGTTGTGTTATTGCTTGACCAAGTCCATGCAGTTGTTCAAATTAGTTATTTTTATTTATATTTGTGTTCCTGAAAAATAGGAAAATACAACAAACAGTTTTAAGGCGTTAGTCCAAGATGTAAGTTAAGACGTTACCTCAAGATGGATGTCCAAGATGTAGAGCATGTTGAGTGGATTTTTTAGGGTGAAACAATTGCCCTCAAAATATTAAGGCTTTTCCATGCTGAAATACGGAAAGTCTTAATGTTTTGACAAGTGTATCTCCACATGACAGTTGAAAGGAAGTTATAGAGTCATGAAAGGAATCAGTAACCATCATTTTTTGATGGCTCTATTATCAACAAATATTTTCAAATCCCTTCCATACCGGTGTCTCTTCCTATATTACGGCAAGATCAGCCTAGACGGTGCAATATTCATCCATATTTGCTAAGTTCAAAGCTGCAATATTTCTTTAAAAAGTAGGTTTGATTCTTCATACCATTAGATCAGTTTTCTTGATAGATCCATACTAACATATATTGTTATTTGCAGTGACTCGATCCGGCTTTATGACTAATGATATTGTGGCTAAGTATAAAGGCAAGAAGAAGATAGAAGACAATATACCTAAGGTGGATGATAAGGCTACTTCGAAGAGAAAAAGAGAGGACCAAGATACCAATGCGGAGAAGCAGACTCGGAGTGAGGAGGTGCTAGAGAGTCAGGTAATTGGTTTATGCAAACTTTTGTATGGATACCCCTTCGTTCATGTCAATATCACTTGTTTTGTTGATAACAGGCAGTTTCGATTGCCAAGTTGATGTCTAAAGAAATCAGAATGTGGAAGGTAAAGTGCGACACCTTAGACATGGATCTCTATATGAGAAGGATCTGAAGGACGCTGCCAAGATACTGAGAGAGAAGAATTTAAAAGTCAGGGCTAAGGGTGAAGAGATTATAAAATGGAGGTCCAGACTTGCCAATGTTGACGTGAGACATGAGAGGGAGATGAGAATACTACGTGATGATATGGTGAATGAAACTGCGAAGGCAGTTTTTGAAGCAAGAATCCAAATGATCAAGGAATATCAAGAAGGAGAACACGTGAACTGGGACTTGGATGATGAGAATGCATCTTTGTAGAGGATTATTGATGAAAAAGCGTGTGAGGTTACCTCCAGGAAGGTTGAGCAGGCTGATGATACTCAAGACAGTAACACTGAATGACTATAGGACGTTTTATCTCTTTTTCTTAAAAACAATTTGATGAGGATTTATCCTCGAGGAGATTTTTTAATTTGTAAGGACTCATAAGAGTCAATACATTAGCTTTTTGGAGATGTTGGGTTGGTCCAACATCTTAGCCTGGTGGGGCATTTTGCCCTTTTTCTTGGATATTTTTATATTGGGATAGCTTTGTTGATTATGGAATCTTTGTTGTTTATTGGTAACATGTAAATGTTACAACCACTTGTCGGGGATAACATGTCAATGTTATTACCAAGTTGAAAAGATAACATGTACCAATGTTGTAACCAAGTTGAAAAGACAACATGTAATAATGTTGTAACCATTGGTTCCCAAATGATGAGAAAATGTTCGCTCAGGCGAGGTTATGATAACCAATAGACTTAGAAAAGATGTAAAATCTTTTAAACCGTAGAAGGTGAATACCTTAACATGCGCCAAGGCGAAGTTATTGCAACCAACAGACTTTAGAAAAAAATGTATAATCTTGTAAGTCGTAGCAGACATTACCTCACACCTTGGAAATGTTGATGGAATGCATCACTTTACACGTTTACCTTTCAGGTGGGTGCTTTGGACTGTCTCATTGTTTAATGACATCTTGCAAAACAGCAATGCGTTAGAGCTGGGATTTAGCTTTAGCTAACACCCCTCTAATGCTTAAGCCAGTAGAGGTTTGATTTAAGTAAAAAAGAAAAGGAAATTAAAATAAACTAGTTTGAGATATAGCTCGTACCTGGGTGTAGAAATGGCAATAAATTTCAACTTGCATGTAATAATGCTTCAGGTGTAGGGCATTCCAGCTTCTAGGTATTCGGATGCCATCTGGGGTAGACAACCAGTATGCACCTTTTCCTGCTTCGGCGTCAACAAGTTAGGGACCTTCCCACTTCGGAGCTAATTTTCATGCGTGCAATTCTCTGGTGTTTTGGAATACTTTCCTTAGCACCATATCTCCAGCATAAAAGCGTCTTATTCTCACATTCTTATTGTATGACCTGGCAATTCTTTGTTGGTAGACAGCCATCCTTATCTTGGCTATGTCCCTGAGTTCATCCACGGTATCTAAATCCTGAGCCAGAAGGTAGTTATTGTCTTTAGGAGTCAGCAGTCCATATCTTGTAGTTGGAATCATTGCTTCTATGGGGAGTACAGCTTCAGTTCCAAATACTAAAGAGTACGGTGTCTGTCCTGTAGCATTCTTAGATGTTGTCCTGTCAGCCCATAGTACAAGTGGTAATTCGTCGGCCCATCTTCCCCTTTTCAGATCCAAATGTTTTTTCAGATTGCTGATGATCAACTTGTTGCTTGACTCAGCATGTCCGTTGGCTTGAGGATGTACAGGGGTTGACGTTATCAGTTTGATTCCCCACCTTGAACAGAAATCCCTTGTATTCTTGCTAATAAACTGAGAACCATTGTCACAAATGATTTCTGGAGGAACGCCAAATCTGCTCAAGATGTTCTTCTTTAAAAAGGATATGACCTCCCTGTCTCGTATTTGAACATATGCTTCTGCTTCAATCCATTTGGAGAAGTAATCTGTTATGGCTAACATGAACACTCTTCCCCTTGGAGCTTTTGGTAACTTGCCGACTATATCCATGCCCCATTGCATGAAAGTCCAAGATGAAAGTACGGGGTGAAGAGGTTAGGCGGGTTGATGCAAGATGTTGCTATGCCGTTGACAAGCATCGCACTTTAAAGCAAAATCCATTGCGTCTTGTCTCATAGTGGGCAAGTAGTATCCCGTTTTAAGGGCTTTGGAAGATAACGACTTCCCCTTGGAGTGATTCCCACATTCACCCGCATGTAGATTATTTAGGACCTCCTCAACTTCTCTGGGCTCTAAACACCTCATGTCTGACTTGTCACAGACCTTCGGAACAATTTATTATTAATTAAGGTGAACTGGGACATCTTCATCCTGAACGACCTTTGATTCTTGATGTCCAGTGGAATGGTTCCGTCTTGCAAATACCGCACAATAGGTTGGATCCATGTTGACACCGCACCATGGCCTGGAGAAGATGCTTCCGGATGATCTAGGGCTACGCATTCTTCAGTTTGATCAATAGCTGGATATTAGACGTAGATGATTGGGATGTTGGTATTTATCATTGCCCCACATGTTGACCCTAGATTGGCAAAGGCATCGGCTTCAGCATTTTCTTCACGTGGTACTTGTTCTAAGGAAAAACTAACAAAATGCGCGGCTAACGCTTTAACATACTGGAGGTAAAGTGTCATCCTGGTGCTCTTAGCTGAATAAGATCCGTTAAAATGATTGACTAGTAACAAAGAATCAATAAATACGTTAAGATGAGTAACTTCTAAATTAAGAGCAGTAGATAAACCCATGATCAAAGCTTCATATTCGGCTTCATTATTGGTTACCTGGAATTCACAAGAAACCGCCTGGGGATCAACTTGCCTTGAGGCAACTTTAATAAGATGCCCAGTCCTGTGCCCCTTAAGTTGGATGCTCCATCTGTGAACAATGTCCAATACCTAGGAGTATTATTACCTTCGAGGTGTTGGACTTCTAGCTCCACCTCAGGTTGCAAGGTAGCACTAAAATCGGCTACAAAATCCACAAGGGCTTGTGACTTAATGGCACTTCTAGGTTCGTAAGAAATTTCGTACGTGCTGAGCTTGACTGACCACTTGGCCATTCTTCCTAACATCTCTGGAGTTCTCATAACAGTCCTGATAGGATAGTTAGTTTTCACAATAATAGGATGCATTTCAAAGTAATGACGTAATTTAGTAGATGCAGTGATTAAAGCGAGAATAAGTTTTTCTAGATGGGAGTACCTGGTTTACGCATCTAGAAGAGATTTACTGACATATTAAATGGGATGTTGACTGCCTTGATCTTCCTTTACCAGGACAGCACTTACGGCGCTCTCAGATACGACTAAATATATATATAGGGGTTCCCCAGGTTCTGGCTTAGCGAGGAGAGGTGAAGACGTGAGATACTTTTTGAGGTTCAAGAAGGCTTCTTCTTATTGCTCGGTCCACTGAAACAGCTTGTTCTTCCTCAAGACGTCATAAAACAACTTGCACTTTTCAGAGGATTTGGATATAAACCGATTTAAGGCCGCTACTCGCCCTGTCAATCTTTGTACATCTTTGATGTTTCTAGGGGACTGTAGGTTGAGGATAGCTTTGATCTGTTCTGGGCTAGCCTCGATTCCCCTCTTAGTCACCATGTACCCCAAAAACTTCCCAGCTCTGACCCCAAAATTGCACTTGGAAGGGTTCAGCTTCATATTAAAGGCTTCTAAGATGTGAAAGGCTTCTGCCAAGTGTTGCACGTGATCTTCCATATTCTTGGATCTTACCACCATGTCATCTATGTATACTTCCATTGTTTTGCCGAGATGGTCCTTGAACATCTTGTTTACCAGTATTTGATAGGTTACCCCTGCATTTTTTAACCCAAATGGCATGGCAATACAACAATATATACCTTCAGGGGTTATGAAGGCGGTATCTTCTTGATCAGAAGGCTCCATTTGGATTTGCTGATAACCTGAAGAAATGTCCATGAAGGTCAGCACCTTGTGGCCAGCTGTTTTGTCTACCAGGGAATCAATATGGGGTAACGGGAATGGATCCTTGGGACATGCTCTGCTCAAATCCGTGAAGTCTACGCATACACGCCATTTCCCATTTTTCTTCTCGACAACCACCACATTGGCGAGCCACCTGGGATACTTCACCTCTCTGATCATCTTCGATTTGAGCAGTCTCTCTACTTCTTCCTTAATGATTTGATTTCGTTCTCGAGCAAATTTCCTCCTCTTCTGATGGATCGGCTAGATGGTAGGGTCGATATTCAACTTGTGAGTCATTATGCTTTTATTTATCCCAGTCATATCTTCACGTTTCCAAGCGAAACACAACCTTCTACTCTTTAGAAAATCGATCAACTCTTTCTCAATTTCAGGGGGTAATTCAGCTCCAACTAGCACATGGGCATCAAGGTTAGAGGCGTCTACGGGCACTTTTCTTACGTCATACTCAACAGCCTCCAAGATGTCCTTGACGCCTTTCTGTAATTGCTATGCTAGACGGGAAGTAGAACATGCTTTCATATATGTTTTATATAACATTCCTTAGCGGCTTGTCGACCAAGTTTACTGAACTCCCGTTGTCGACCAAGATACGCTTGACCTTACAATTGGCAATTTGCAAGGTGATGACTAACCCGTCATGATGAGGATCCAAAATATTTTCCTTATCATCTTGATCAAAAATGATCTGCTGGCCCAGGGAAGCATCAGGACGTCGTGCTGGTAGCTCCATCTTGTCTTCCTTGGAATCTTTGGCATGACGTTTTGCTGCAGAGTACGTGGTGCCACAAATGTCTGACCCTCCTGTAATAAAGTTGATCACCTTAGTTGCAGGAGGAGGTAAAGACGGAGTATCAGTGACGGCTTCTTTTGCCTTAACCCGTCCTTTCCTTTTTCCAAGTAGATCTTTGAGGAGGGCTTTAGAGAGTAAGTGGCTGATTTCCTTCCTCAAGGCAATACAATTTTCTGTAGTATGGCTGAAATCTTCATGGTAAGCACACCATTTAGATTTGTCCTTCCAGGGTGCTGTTCTGTCAGCTGCCTTTGGCCATCTCACCTTGCTTCCTAAGTTGTCCATCACATGTAGGAGCCCTGAAACGTCGACAGAAAAACAATAATCACTAATCTTAGGATAAGCAGTTTCATCCTCGACACTGTCATCTTCTACAACATTAATTTTAGGAGAGTCGGTTTTAGAGTAGGGTTTTCCCCTGTTAGATTGATAGTGAGAGGATTCTGCTTTTCTATCGGGATTTTCGTATGTTGACGTCCTCTTGGACATCTTGCCAAGAATCATTTCATCTTCTTCTAGCCTTATGAAACAAATGAACCTCGTCCTGACTTCTTCCAGGATCCTAGATGGGAACATGACAAGATCTTGGTAGAAGGGTGATTCCCTCTTCAGGCCCATCCTGAAAGCTTCTGTTGCAGTCGACACGTCAATGTGAGGAATGCTTACGGCCTCCTTGTTGAGCCTGAACACGTAATCTTTTGGGTCTCGTCATGTTGTTGCACAATCCTGTAAAGGTCACTTGTTAATTTTTCAAAGACACGATTGCAAGAAAATTGGTTAAGAAACATGTTAATTAATTGGGAGTAAGATGAGATGGAATTCATAGGTTGATTGGTCAGCCACATCAAGGCGGGACCAGATAAGGTGGACCCAAAACCCCTGCATAAACAAACTTCTTTAAGATGCGGAGGAATGCTGATGATGTCCATCTTTTCTTGGTACAAGGCTATATGCTCTACAGGATCTGTCGTGCCATCATATTGCTTCATGGGAGGTACTTGGAATCTCTTAGGGATCTCCATAAGGATTTCCTTGAGTTGTTGTACTTCTCTTGCAAGGGCAGTATCTGCAACAGGGTTAGTGGCAACTACAGGATTGAAAGGAGTATTGAATAGGTTAAAACTCCAGGTTGAAACATGATGACAGCGGCATCGGGTTGGATGTGACGGCGATGTTTTCAGTCTGAACAGTACTGGACATGGATGTGTTGCCTTGTCCAACTTGCGCACTCGTCCCGGCACTTGGAAAAAGAGTCCTAGGATGCAAAGGGGAAATCTCAGGTGTGCTGACAATTGGAATGCTGCGCCCTGAAGCCGAAAAATCACGTCGCAATTTGTCGAGGTGAGTGAAGATCGTCTGATTGGTCTGCTGCTGTCCGTTGAGCTAGTCTTTCAGCTGTTGAATCATACTCGTCATGGCAGTTATAACTTCTAACGAGATTCCAGGTAGCGTCATGGATGAAGATCCACCCAGGCTGGCCCTTGGTTTTGAGACGTGATAGCGCTAGAGCCCACAGGGGGATGCTGACTAAACATTACAGGCAAGTTTGATGCGCTGGTTCCTGCCCCAGTTGTGATGATGGGGGTAGACATAGCCGAAGTCGGATTGCTCATCTTGATTGGAATCTAAAAAACCAAAGTTCCCACAGACGATGCCAAATTGTTTTGGACAAATTTCAACAAGCAAATTTGTCTTATCAAGGATTTTTGGGCACAAATGGAATATAACTCACAAAGCAAGATGAACGCGAGGATGTAACAAGGAAACCCTTAGAACAATCGTTTGAGGGAAAAAAGTCGGGAGGCTTTTGGAAAGCCTACCTAAACCAAAGAAATATTATTGAGTATTGTAGTTTTTGAGTACAAGTGTAGAGTGAAAGTAAGCAAAAATGTGCCACGTGTATACATGTGCGCTCTAGGAATAATATATAGGCATGAATGTAACTGAAAAAACAACAACTTGAATGACATGCTGAAATATTGCCTAGAATCTCGCCATGTGTTGATGAAGATCAGCTGTTATCCCTTGGTTGATGGATAAGACCGTTGTGATATTGCTTGACCAAGTCCATACAATCGTTCAAATGAGTTATTTTTATTTATATTTGTGTTCCTAAAAATAGGAAAATACAACAAACAGTTTTAAGCCGTTAGTCCAAGATGTAAGTTAAGACGTTACCTCAAGATGGATGTCCAAGATGTAGAGCATGTTAAGTGGATTTTTTAGGGTGAAACAAGTGTCAAGTGTTAGGAGAACCTTTTACTTACAAACAAATTGTTTAAAAAGCTATTCGTACTCTTACCGAGCGTTTTAACATTAAAGTTTCATCTATTGAAGAGGCTCATAATCATTCAACTATGAATTTTAATTCCTTGATAAGTATCTTGAAATATTTTGAATTGAATTTTAATGAACAAACCGAAGCTTCAAAAGGCAAAAATATTGCCTTAAAAATTCAATATTCGGACACGATTGTGGATGAAGGAGATGAAGTCTTTGAGGAATTAGATGAGAATACTAGTGTGGCCTAACTTGCTAAGAAATATAATTCCATGCTTAAAAAGTTTAACAATGTGTAGGTTAAGGCAAAGAAACAACAGTAAATGTGTATAGTTCCATGCGCAAGAGAATCATTCCTCCGAATCAAAGAGATACATTACTAAGGAGTGCATCCTCAGAGATGTCCAGATCTGATCCCAAATACATTAAATCTATTCAATGTCATGCTTGTTCCGGTTGGGGTCACTATGCCAATGAATGTGGAAACACCTTGAGAAAGCAAGCAAAAATATATGGGTGCCTCTTAGTGATGAAGAAGAGGAAGGTACTGAAAAAGGTTAAGAACTTGAGCAAGTGGTCATGTTGGTCACGGTGGAGGAGCCCTTTACATCAAATCCAGGATGTGTTGCCTCAAGTGTTGTTCACCATAAGACAACACATGACACAACACTTAGAGGTATAATTCATTAAGTCCTTCTAATCATGTATGCTATTATGTTTCTGTTAGTTTTGATGCAGAGAATACATCGATGAGCTTAGTATGGATGATCTCATTGATGAATTAAAAAACCTCTATGAGTCTCTTCTCATAGAATGGAAAAAGTAGAACAAGATGGTGGTGTTCTTGACCAAGAAGAACCAGGAGCTTAAGGATTGTACTACTCAGCTAGAGGTTCAACTCATTAAGAAGGATATAGAACTTGACAAATTCAAGTCCAAACTTATGCTAGCCGAAACAACCTTCAAGAAGCTCAATACAGTTTCTTCAAAGTGGGATGAGATACTTAACTTGAGTAAGCCTCTCAAATCAGGTATTGGGTTTCAATAATCACTAGAAAAAATTACTTCTACTTTGTTAAATGTGGAAACTAAGACTAGTTTTATAAAAGAACATATTAAGGAAAAAGATAGTTCTTCTAGTACAGCTTCTGACCATTCATTTGTGTGTGAGTACTGTCACATAGCTGGAAATAATAAATCTAAATGCTTTACTCTTCAAAAGAAAAATTACAGTTCTCAAGTGTTGCCTCAAGTGTTGTTAAACTCTCAAGAAAACACTTGAGATAACACAAGTGGTCAGAAAAACAAAAATTCAAAAAGAAAAATTTGGTTTCCCAAAGCTAGTCTGAAATGTAATGTTATCTATGCTGCTTTAAGGATTAATGTTTCAGGTGCTTGATACTTTGATAGTGGTTTTCACGTCACATGACAGGAACACGATCTTTCTTGAAGTAATACCAGCTTATCCACGGAGGCTTAGTAACCTATGAAGGTGGAGGAAAGAGTAACATAATAGGAAAAGGAGCACTTAATGTCACCGATTTTCCCCCTTTAAAAAGTGTCTTACATGTAGATGGACTGGTTGCTAATTTAATTAGCATTAGCCAATTATGTGATGACGATTTGGAGGTAAAGTTCAATAAGGATACTTGTGAAGCTTTTTATAACACTAACATTTGTGTTATGGCCGGAACAAGATCAAGTGATAATTGCTACCTTGTTGGTAAAAAACAAGTGTGCAATTCGGCTAAAATTGATGACAACTTTATGGCATCAAAAGTTAGGACATGTTCATTACAAAAATATTGAGAAGATTGTCAAATTTAGTGTTGTCAAAGGTGTTCCCAATCTCAACTCAAGATTACCATGGTGTGTGGTGACTGCCAAAAATATAAACAGACTCTTGTTGCTCAAAGTGTTGAACAACACAGTGTACAACACTCAGGAACAATACATTGTTTTCATCTTTTGCACATGGGTACAATTGAGGTAGAAAGTATGGGAGGTAAGAAATATATTTGTAATAGTGGATGATTTTTATAGCTTTACTTGTATATATTTTTTAAAAGAAAAATCTGAAACTTTTGATAAATTTAAAAACTTATACACCATAATAAAAAACATGTTTTGTTCACCTATTTTCCGTATTAGGTCTGATCATGGTAAAGAATTTGATAACATTTCCTTCTATATTTTTTGTAATAATAAGGGAATAAACCATGAGATTTCGACACCCAAAACCCCACAACTAAATGGTGTGGTATGAAGGAAAAATAGGACTTTAATAGAAATGACCCGTGTTATGCTAATTTATAGATAAACTTCTAAAAATTTTTTGGCCGAGGCATTAAACATGATATGTCACATTTCAAATATAGTTTTCTTAAAACCCGATACTACCATGACACCCTATGAGATTTTAAATGGAAAGAAACCTATCGTACACTATTTTCACGTATTTGGGTGTTTGTGTTATGTTTTAAATAACCTGGACTAATTAGGAAAACTTGATCCAAAGAGTGATAAAGCTATCTTTCTTGGATACTTTCAAAACAGTCTTGCTTACCGAGTATATAACTTAAGATTAAAAACTATTCAAGAATCGGTAAATATTGTTTTTAACGACTTTTTGAGTATCACATGTGAACCAGCTGAAGATATGCCTCTAATGTTGCTGGAAGAAGCTGCTGAGACAGAATCTGTTTCATATATTGATGCAGCTACAGATTCAGGTGTTGCCCCTAGTGTTGCCTCTGATATGGCAACACCTGATACAACACATAATTTCAGAACAGGTGCTGTAAATAATGTAGAAGAAGAAGATGATGTGGTGTATCAACAGGCCAGGAGAGACCCCCCAACAAGAATTAGGAATAGCCATCCCACTAATTAGGTAATTGGGGAGGTTAATGAAGGAATTCGAACAGGAAATATGGAGTCGGTTAACTATAGAGATATGGTAAGGTATGTGTCTATGTCCACCACATACTATAAGGTAAAATACTATTGTTTTGTTTTTGTTCTTGAGCTTAAAAATGTGGTTGAAGATTTAAAAGACAATTTTTGGATTCAAGATATTCAAGAAAAGCTTGAACAATTTACCCAAAACAATGTTTTGTGTTTGGTTCCACCACCTTTCATACTAATATAATTGGAACTAAATGGATTTTAAAAACAAATCTGATGAATTGGGTAATATTGTTCGTAACAAAGCTAATCTTGTAGCTCAAGGTTATACATAAGTTGAAGGGATCGACTATGACGAGACCTTTGCACCTGTGGCTAGAATTGAGTCAATAATACTTCTCTTATATATAACTTGTTACCTTAAAAAATCGCATGAAACCAAATGGATGTTAAAGCGACTTTCTTGAATGGGTACTTAGATAAAGAGATTTATGTTGAACAACCTAAGGGTTTTGAACATCCATTCCACCCAAATCATGTATATAAACTTGAAAAAGGCTTATATGGCTTGAAACAAGCTCCACGTGCATGGTATGGGCGTTTAACAAGTTTCCTTATTGAGTATGGATTTGTTAGAGGCGAAGCCGATAGGACATTGTTTATTCTAAGGCATGAAAAAGAACTTGTTATTGCTTAAATCTATGTTGATGACATAGATTATGGGTCCACTTCTAAAACATGTTTGCAAAATTTTGTGGAGGCTATGAAATTAACTTTTGAAATGAGTATAATAGGTGAACTAAATTTTTTCTTAGGATTGCAGGTAAAACAGTCAAATGATGGGATCTTTGTTTCTCAAAGCAAGTATGTAAGAAGTTTGGTAATAAAGGTTCAGATTGGAGAGTGCCAAGAGTTCAAAAATACCTATGGGGTTGACACTTAAGGTTGGCAATGATCAAGGAGGGTAGGACGTTGATCCAACTCTTTATCGATCCATGATAGGTAGTCTTCTTTATCTTACTGCCAGTCGTCTCAACATTATGTTCAGCGTAGGTGTGGGTTCTAGATATCAACCTAATCCTAAAATTTCTCACCTAAATGCTGTTAAGAAAATAATTAAATATGTATCCAAGACTAGTGACTTAGGAATTTGGTTTTCTAAAGACACTAATTCCAACATACATGGTTTTAGTTACTCAGATTGGGCAGGAGATATGGAAGATATAATAAGTACCAGTAGGGGTTATTTTTTCTTAGGTAATAACCTAGTGTCATGGTATAGTCGGAATCAAAATTGTGTTTCTCGCTCGACTGCTGAGTTTGAATATGTAGCAGCCGTGAGTTGTTATTCACAATTAATATGGTTAAAATATATGCTTGATGACTATGGTCTTGATATCAATATCTTGACCATGTACTGTGACAATTTAAGTGCAAAATCTTTCCAATAACCCGGTACAACACTCTCGCACTAAACACATTAATATCCGCCACCATTTCTTAAGTGATTAAGTTGAAAAGGATTTAATCCAAATAGACTATATTGATACCAAACATCAACTTGCTGATATTTTGACTATAATTCTTGACCATGAGAGATTTTCAAACTTGAAAAGATCTCTTGGTCTGTGTTTTGTGTAATTTGCTGTGTCGAAGTATTGCCATTTGTGTTGCCAACAAAGATAGCAACACTTTGTAATAATAAAAAAAATTCTTTCTTTTTAATCCTTATGGGTGGCACATGCTGACCTTTTTGGTCTATAATGAGTATATACTTAGGTTAACATGTTGATAAATTCCCCTTCATGCTTAAAGTGACAAAGTCATTAATTATGTTGTTGATATTTAAATAGGCAAATATTGTTTGAAATACTCCTAAAGTAACTAGGGGCACATCGTTTGTTGCGTTGATGCTTCTTTGCCAAACGGGAGTATAATATATTAGTTTTATACTTAGTATTAGGGACATAAAGCTCGCTGGTACAGTGTACTCTACTTGAAAGGTATAAAACTCAAAATACATTGCTTTACACTTTAATAAAAATTTGGGGCACGGAGCTCGATAATACAATGCTTAATTGTATATAAAACAAGTGTAAAGTTTGCTTAAATTACCTAAGTACTGAGATTAAAGGTTAATATATATTGATAAATATCAAGGGGAGCTTATTCAATTGTTTTAACTTATGTGTTACCCAACATTGCTAGCAACACATTAGTATGTGCTACATTTATTTTTTATTTCTTCATTTTATTTTTGGATTTTTATTAATTAAATTTTGAATTTCAAAAAGTCTATTTTTATAGATTTAGAGTTTATGAAATCAAAAGGTTTTTAACAAAAATCAATAAATTTTCCCTAGCTAAAAGTACTTAAAAATTTTCTATTATTTTGAATTTCAGATTGATTTGAACTTGATTTTGAAATATGAAAATCCAAAATTTTTGAATTTTTTAAATTACTTTTAGTTGTTTTTTTTATATAAAAAAAATAAAATCAATGTGGCCAGATTTCATATTGTGTATAGTTTGGATAGGATTATTTTTTTCCTTTTTACTTAGAATTTGTTACAAATTTTATTGATAAAAGGGATTTTAAAATGAAAGAGATAAATAGGATAATGGTTTGTTTCAAATCAAATCAAATCAATCCCTATTATCTCTCACTCTTCCTTAATTACTCCACCGTCATTCTCTCTTTGCCACTTCTCACTCTTCTTCTCATCTCTCTCTCTCTCTCCCTCTCTCTAAAAACCCCTCCATATTCAGCTCCTTTCTTCCCAAATTCCTCCATGGCCAGCCCTTAAAAAAACTCTCAAACAGCTTCACCCATGGACTTTTTCCCTTAACTCCTTCCACTGTTGCTTCGAGTGTTGTCATTCCCATAGAGACAACACCTGCGGCAACACTGTCTGCAACACAATCCGCAACACCAACCCTTGAATTGGTTGTGTCAAATCCTCCTCCAACTCCTGTTTTGATGGTCATCCTTGAGAGTCTACAACCTCAGGAGCTCACCTTGGCTCTTCCTAATAGGTCAAGGAAGAGAAAATCAGTTGATGCCCCTTCTAGGGCTCAATATTCTGGCCGACATCAATCAGAGAAACTCAAGACTTTGACTAGGCCAAGAGGTGCAGCTTCAAACACACCTGATGACCCAGTTGAAATTATAGACGATGAATCAAGCACCTCACTTGACGTGTCTTCTGAAGAAGGATCAGATGAGAACTACAAAGCAAACAAAAAGAAGTCATCCACTTCTGATGATGAAGCCTAGTTAGAGGATGACTTTGATGAACACTAGCTAAAGACTAGGAGAGTTTGATCAAAAAGAAAAGGCTCCAATGAAGTGTTATCTCATGTGTTGCCAATGAGAGACAACACCAGCCACAACATCTGCTGCAACATCCACAACACATGCAACAACATTCACCACCACACCCATAACAACACTAGAGATATTACCTACTCTTTCTCCAAACCTTAGAAATGAACATGAGTCATTTGGTTTTTACGAACTACCCTTTTTGTCTTAGGAATTCTATAGTGAGTCTAATTTAGACAAAGAGGTTCAAGACTCAAAAAAAGGATTCTTAATGAGAGAAATATTGATGGTAATAAGTTCAAAACCTATGACATATATCAATTTCTTCAGATAGGCGGTTTTTACCAACAACGACAAAGGTAGCTAGGTATGTTCAGAGTGTGGTGAGGAACTTCTATACCCATCTATGTGAAGACATAGATGATAGGAATACCCCTAATTATGGGAAAATATTTACGAGGGGAACCATCTATGACTTTAACCCTTCGGTGATTAATAGAGCTTTTGGCCTTCCTAACATAGATGATGAGAGCGTGGCTATTGAGCCTAATACATTAGCTAACTACCTTACAGGTGGAAGAATGAATGTATGGAGTAACCATTTTAGTGCAGCCCATCTTATCTCTCTATTATATGTTCTTCACAAACTTTGTATAACTAATTTGCTTCCAACCGCCAATGAGAACACAATCACCCTAGAGCAAGTCAATTTGTTGTATAAGTTGGGAAATAGACTGAGGGTAAATTTTGGGAGAGTGGTATTCATTCACTTGGATGCTTGGGCAAAGAAGAAGAAGGCATCTGGATGCATCATTCCATCTCTCATCTTCACTGTTCTCACCTTACAATCCCTAACCCATGGAAGGCTGAATACTTTTTTGAGAACCATGTGTACTAGAAGATCAGTAAGCATTTCATTGAGGGAGATAGGCATAAAGATCTTCCTTGGGTTTCATTTGCTCCTGCTAGTCCTACTACTATTACTGCTCCAGTTCCAAGGGTTATTCCGAGTGAAGGCAACACTAAAGGCAACACTAAAGGCAACACTCCACCAATATTGATTGATGTTTCTATTGTGCTAAATTTTTTCCACAGGCAGATGAAGCACATTGATTCTCAAATACAAGGGTGGCTAGAAATGAGAGCAGATATCGAGCAAATGGTAGACTTGATTTCTTCCAAAATAGGGAGAGATCGAGACAACACGATGTTTCTACTGCCGATGCTGGTATAAGTGGTGCTGGAGCTGAGGGAACTGGAGGTGGAACAGAAAGTGCATGGCTGATCCTCAAACTGATCCAACCACCAAAGGTAGAGGTTGATGGGGTTAATGTTTTTCCTCGATTTGGTGATCTAAAACAATTTTTATTTATTTGGTTGTTGCTTAAATAATTTATGTTATTGTTTTGGTTTAATTTGTTGTTTGTTGGATAGTTTTTATTTTGGGGATATTTTTTTGGTTAGTTTATAATAATCCTTGGTTGGTTTGTTTTAAATTTTGGGTTAAGGGGGAGTATAATATTAAGGGTGAGATATAATTTGGAGTTACATAACTAACATTCTTATGCAGAAACATCATTTTGTATTTTGTGAAGAAATGTGTAACTAAGGGGGAGATTGTTAGTGTTAACACCAGTGTTAACATTGGTGTTGTCTCCTGCAGTGTTGTCACTAGTGTTGCCTCATGTATTGCCATCATGCTGGCAGTTTAAAATTAGGATAGTTACTACATGTTATTCATAAATTACAAAGTGATAGTTAATTGGCTAGCCTTAGCCTCCACTTCCCTCAGACTCCTGCTATTATGGCAGTCCTCTCCCAAAGTAGCTTTGCGTCTATCTCCCAACATTAGTTGAGTCGGTCCCATGCTCTTCTCATATCAGTCCAAGTATTCTATGGTCAAGAAGATACTATCAATGTGCTTGAGGAGCACTTGATAAGGAAAAGCAGAAATATCCATATCCTAAGAAAAAGGTGGAATCTAGAGGAGTTAGCCATAGACAAAGAAGTAGTCTCCACTGCGTTAATCTCATCCCATCCATCTAAAGGCTCCTGCTCATGGCCATACTGCCTCAGAACAAGAGATGGAATGTAGAAAGTCGACTGGAATAGCCCTGGTACCTGGACAATGTAAGAGTCCTCCTGAATATCTCTCAATGTCTCTATTTTCCAATGAAAAACCCACCACCGTATCTGATGAGTGTGGAGCCTAGCCATCCTTCTCTCCTATCCAGCTTGATCAACATCTATAACTAGATCCATCTGTACATGAGTCTACAAATGATTTAATAATGGAGCCTGTGGCATAGCCTGTAAGCTCTCTTTCAACCACAATGTGAGTAAAGAAGGACTACCACCGCGCATGAATGAACCAGAGGCATTATCCATACCCGCTCGACAATGTCCAACAACACCTAACAGTGCACTATGAAATACTCCAAAAGTCTCAACCATGAAAAAAGAAGCAAGCACACATAGGGAAATACATCCATGGAAACAATAGTCTCAACGACATCTTGGCCCATGAACCTATCAGGAATCCTAGAAATGTTGATACGATCAAAGTTAAGAATCATAACTTGAGCCTCCTCTAGAGAAATCTGCAGAAAGTGGTCCAATTTCTTGTCAATAGGTTCCCCTCCAATCAAGGGAAGGGAAATTGCTTCCACCTCTGATCCTCCAATCAAAGGCCTAAATTCTTCAAAATTTGGAACAATCTCATTGTAGGAACATATATAGACATGCCTGTCTGTGTCCCAAAACTTTACGGCGACACGCAACAAGTCCAAGAAAAGCTCCTTGAGGGACCAAATTGATTTGATTTTGTAGCTCTTTTCTAAAAGATATTTATTTTTACACATATGGTAGCTCATCCAAGATTTGAGCTTTCAAGGAAACATTCATTTCTCTTTTTGTTCATTCGGGGGGGGGTTTGCTAATTATTGGTGTTGGAAGAATGTTTCTTGGGTTAATTTTTAGTTTAGGATCTGCTGGAAGTAGTTTTTGGGGTTTTAAACTCAAAAATAAGGTTTAAATCAGATCTGAGTACTGTTGGAACATTTATATTCCGTTAATCCCTATGCATACTCAGTTCTTTGAATAAGAATGATAAAAGAGAAAGGAGGCGGAAGCGAATACCTGCGGAATCCATCTTATGCCTTGATGTTCTTTGAAGGCTTGAAGAAGAAGAAGTAATAAGTAGGGAGACGGAGTCTTCTAAATGATTAATGCCTTCACTTAGTCTCAGATTATGTAGAGAGAGTATATGAATATATGTGTTGGTTTTAAGGCTGATGGTGTGGGCGCCTCCCAACTCCCGGACCTACAAACCGTGTCCCAGGATGGAGGGTCCCAAAATATCATTTCAAAAAAAACTTTTCTTTACTTTAACTGGAAAAGTAAACAACTCATTTTCAAAACATTAACCTCTCTACTCGGAGGCGATATATAAACCTGTTTTAAACCAACCACAACCTGTTTTTACAAACTATACAACTGGAAAGGCTTACACAAGCCAATCATAACAAACCAACTTTAAGTTTACTTACAACACCATATAACTAAAACATGTTTGTACAACTTTATATACAAAACATTTCCCAAAAGAATAACAACCATAGTCCAGCCCCAACTCCCAAATCAACACATACCCTGACAACCCCAAAAGAAGTCCAAACTCTTCCCCCGGCCTCACTGGTCCGGTCCTCCTGTCTCAGCGGGATCTAAAACAATAAAGGGAGAAGAGGTGAGATAAAATCTCAGCAAGCTATTATGTATGCAGCAATATGTCATACAATATGCAACACATAATAGGTTGCTCAATATTGGAAAACAGTAAACACATTACGTTACCTTTTCCATCTGACCAGTAAGTCATACAATATGCAACACACAATTAGGTTGCCAAATATCAAGTATGCAACACATAAATAGGTTGCCAATCATCACATTAGGAAACAGTAAACACTTTCCGTTACCTTTCCCTTACCTTTCCCATCTGAATCATATGTCGTATAACGGTGGGAGTAATCCTCCTCTCATTCATGAACTGCTGATTGCATATTCACAGCTTATACGATCTCTATCGGAGACCCATATAAGTTATCAGCTATCTGTAACTGACTGCACATATATACAGAAGCTGCGCACCCCAAAACCGTGGCCACAAAAGGGGAAGAGGTCACAGGTATAAGGCAATCTAACCACCTTATGAAATATTTTCTCATAAGTGGTAGTATTCCATATACCCCCACAATGATCAGCTGATACCACCATATCCAAGCACATAACAGATACTTGAAAGTAAGTCCACCCCATGGGACATCAATATACATAACATGGAACTATAACTCATGTTAAGCCAATCACAATAGTGCACATGTAATTCAACACTAATGAATAACAACACAATCCAAGGACATGGTATTAAAACTCATGCTCAACCAAATAAATAGTGCAACACGTATTAAACACTATGTGCACCACAATATTGAATATGTAAACACTTATGGAACAATGTATATCACATAAGTCCTACATAATTATTACACAATTTATAATCCAGTAACAAGGTGTTATCACTCCTGTCCAAACCAAGGAAGTAATGCACTATTCAGTTTAGGCACTATAGGAATAATTAACCCTACACAGGTTACCACATAGGGGTACAATAACATATAAGTAGCCCTACGCATTCACAATACAACATTAAACACCTTCCCTTCAGGTTCCAAGTTCAAATACCAAGTTTTATAAACTTTAGTTCAAGTTTCATAATTGTCTTCCAAGCATTTTCAAGACATTATTTAAAGCTCTTGCCAATATCTTTTTGGCCCAATTCAAACTCCATTATATAGTACTAAAGGTGTACTAGTGCTATAGTTAAAGAAGCATTGATTCTATACTAGTTTGCGTAGGTCCACAAGTCCCCAAAGTCAACCCCAGAACCCTGTCCTGGGCACGAGTTGTGATGGGTGGCACGAGTCGTGCCCAAACCCTGCACGACTGGTTCAGGTTTCACGACTACTATATACGAGTGACAAGGGCTGAGGGACGACTCGTGCTCATGGGTACGAGTCGTGCCCTTGCCCAGAAACTGTAATTGCAGCTGCAACATCAGCAGCAACCACACCACAGTTCCAATTCTCATTCAGCTCATACAAGGACATCCCAAAACAGCATAAACATGTGTTTTAGAACATCATATACTCTCTTGCATACCCCATAACACATACATAACACTTTCCCAATTCAATTCAACCCATAATATCAACTTTTACTTGGTTCTTGAACCAACTTGTTTCCTTTTCATTTCAAACCCCAAGGGAATGATCCAACCTTTACCAAACTGATTCACAACATCATAATAACATCATTAAACATGTTATGAATAGTTAAAGAAGGAAATCATAACAACTTACCAAATTTTACCAAAATAAAAAGAAGAGATAATCGGATATTCTTGTTCCAAACACCTCCCTTAGCAACAATTTGAAGTTGAAATCAACAACACATTAAGGGGTGAATTTCTGGAAATTTTTGAAGTTAAACTTGGGTTTGGCTCTTTCAAGAACGTAGGGAGAAAGAGAGAAACTGAGGAGGTTAATAAAGCTTCTTGAAGAAGCTAAAATAGGATTTATATAAAACAATTTTCACACAAGCTCCTCCAAGATTGAATTTCAACAAATAACTACCTCCAAGTTATATTTACACCTAAGCACCTTGACACTTTCACAACACTTTCAACTCAAAATTTCAAGTGTTACCAATTAACTACACAATTCTCCCATTTCCATTATTTAGACATTATGTGATTAAATCAAGTTATAACATCTAAAATCACATAGTTCATCAAAATGCCAAAAATGAACATGAACTCAAACCAAATGCTAACAAACCAAGGGTGAGATGCAATGCAACCCAACCCCACGTGCTTCACGTGTGACCAAAATGTGCCTAGGTTCAGGATCGTGACACTCACTCCCCCTTAAACAAAATTCGTCCCGAATTTGGACTTCACTTACCTGAATGCTCAAACAAATTCGGATACTTCTATCTCATCTCAGATTCCAATTCCCAAGTAGCTTCCTCAATGGTGTGATTCTTCCAAAGAACTTTCACCATGGGAATACTCTTGGTACGCAATTCCTGGACCTGCCTCTCCAGAATCCGCAAAGGTAGGATCCACATAAGTCATATCCGCTTGGACATCCTCTGGAGGAGAACTCAACACATGAGAGGAATCATAACAGTACTTCATCAACATGGACACATGAAACACATCATGAAGAGAAGAAAGAGATGGAGGTAAATCCAATCGATAGGCCAACTCACCTACCTTCTCTAAAATCTCAAAAGGACCAACAAACCTAGGAGCCAGTTTCCCTTTGTTGCCATACCTTTTGATCCCCGTTCTTGGTGAGATCTTCAAGAATACCAAATCCCCAACCTGAAAGGATAACTCCCTTCTTCTAGTATCGGCATAGCTCTTCTGACGACTCTGGGCTGTCCTCAATCTGTCACGGATCACTTTGATCTTCTCAGTTGAGTCTCTAACCAAATCTGGACCCCAAAGTTTAGCCTCACCAACCTCGTCCCAACACATTGGGGACCTACATTTCCTCCCATACAGTGCCTCAATGGGTGCCATCTCAATGCTGGATTGGTAGCTATTGTTATAGGCGAATCCACTAAAGGAAAATGGTCTTCCCAAGATAACTGGAAGTCCATCACACAAGCTTGTAGCATGTCCTCGAGAATCTGAATGGTCCTCTCTGTCTGCCCATCAGTCTGAGGATGAAATACTGTACTGAAACTCAACTTAGACCCCAAGGCTTCATGTAAAGCCCTCCAAAACCGCGAGGTGAATCTCGGATCCCTATCAGATACAATGTTGACAGGTACTCCATGCAATCTCACAATCTCACGGATATACAACTGAGCCAATCTCTCCAAGGAATACTTGGTTGAAACTGGTAGGAAATGAGCTGATTTGGTCAATCTATCCACAATCACCCATATAGCATCCATCTTCCTCGGAGTAGGAGGCAATCCAGTCACAAAATCCATAGAAATGCCCTCCCACTTCCATTCTGGAATATCCAAGGGTTGAAGCAATCCTGCTGGCCTCTGATGTTCCGCTTTGATCTATTGGCAAGTCAAACATTTTGATACAAATTCCACGATCTCCTTCTTTATACCATTCCACCAGTAACCCCTTTTTAAATCCTGATATATTTTGGTGCCTCCAGGACGAATAGCAAATCGGGACTTATGGCCATCCTCTAATACCTTCCTTTTGATTTCTGGGGAAGAAGGTACATAAATCCTGCCTTTGAAGGTGAGAATTCCATCCTTGTTTAATGAAAACTCCCCAGTCTTGCCATCTTGCAATTTCTCCCTGATTTTCTTCAATTCATCATCATGCAACTGAGCTTCCATAAGATCTCCATAAAGAGTAGGAACAGCTCTGACATTGGAAACCAACATATCACCTCTCCATTTTCGAGATACTAAGGATGATAAATGAGCCTTGGGACTAATAGCATCAGCTACCACATTAGCCTTCCCGGGATGATAAGAAATAACGCAGTCATAGTCCTTCAGAAGTTCCAACCAATGTCTCTGTCTGTTGTTTAGTTCCTTCTGAGTAAACAATTACTTAAGGATCTTATGATCTATAAATATCTCAAACTTGGCCCCATACAAGTAGTGCTTCCATTTATGTAATGCAAACAGAATAGCTGCTAACTCCATATCGTGGGTAGGATAATTCTGCTCCACTGGTGATAGCTTCCTCGAAGCATACGCAATTACCTTTCCATTCTGCATAAGAACACAACCCAGACCCTCTTTAGAGGCATCACTGAAAATAACAAAGTTCTCACAACCCTCTGGAAGTGTAAGAATAGGAGCTGAAGTCAATCTCTTTTTCAGTTCATTAAAACCAGCTTCACATTTTGCATCCCATATAAATGGTACATCCTTCCGAGTCAATCTGGTCAACGGAGTTGTAATCCTCAAAAATCCCTCAATAAATCTTTGATAGTACCCCGCTAACCCCAGGAAACTACGAACCTCTGTCACAGTAGAAGGCTGTTTCCAGTTGACTACGGCCTCAATCTTTGCAGGATCCACTGCAATACCACTACTGGATACCACATGACCCAGAAAAGAAATCTGTTCCAGCCAAAACTCACATTTGCTGAACTTTGCAAACAACTGTTTCTCACGAAGCACGGATAAGACAATTCTCAAGTGCCTCTCGTGATCTTCCCTGGATTTTAAATATACTAGGATATCATCAATAAAAACAACAACAAAGTTATCAAGATACGGTTTAAAAATCATGTTCATCATGTCCATGAAGACTCCTGGTCCATTAGTCAACCCAAATGGCATAACAAGAAATTCATAATGCCCGTACCTTGTTCTGAAAGCTGTTTTAGAAACATCATCTGGCTTGATCTTTAACTGATGGTATCCGCTAAGTAAATCCAACTTAGAATATATAACGAAACCTTGAAGTTGATCAAATAAATCATCAATGTGAGGAAGAGGATATTTGTTCTTAATTGTAGCTTTATTCAGTAGTCTGTAATCAATACACAACCGCAAAGTACCATCCTTCTTCCTAACAAACAACACTGATGCTCCCCAGGGTGATACACTGGGACGAATAAAACACATATCTAGCAACTCCTGCAACTGAAGTTTCAACTCTTTCAACTCAGCTGGAGCCATTCTATAGGGTGCCTTAGAAATTGGTGAAGTACCATGCAATAAGTCAATACAAAACTCCACTTCTCTATCTGGAGGCATACTATACTCAGTTGAGAATACATCAATAAACTCATTCACAACTGGAACACAAGATAATTCAGGAGACTTCTTACCAGAGTCTACCACATAAGCCAAGTAACCCTCACACCCTTTTGATAACAACTTCCTAGCCTTTAGTGCAGAAATAACATGAATGCCAAATAAAGATTTATCAGCATCAAACATAAACACAGGCACATCAGGCATAGAAAAGGTGACTCGCTTTCTGCGACAGTCCACCAAGGCATAATAAGAACTCAATCAGTCCATGTCTAAAATAACATCAAAATCTCAGATTGGCAATTCTACCAAATCCACTGGCAATACATGCCCAAATATAATTACCTCACAATCATGATAGATCAAAGAGGATTCGAGGTGCTCTCCCACAGGAGTAGAAACCTCTAGCACATAAGGTAACAACTTAAGCAACTTATGCAATGTAAATGCAAAATGAGATGCCATATAAGAATGAGACGATCCAGGGTCGATAAGAACACGAGCCCTGACCCCTGAGACAGGGACAATACCTCTAATCACCATTGTGGGATCTACCTCACCTCGGCCTAAGGCAAACACTCTGCCTTGCACTTTCTCTTTTGGTTTTCCCTCTACATCTCTTTTCACACCACCTCTGGGCTGGTCACCTTGCTGTTTACCACCCGGAGCTTGCCCCTTTTTTAATTTTAGGACAATCCTTTTTGAAGTGCCCCATCTCTCCACAGTTCAGACATTTGCCCTGTTTCCTCCAACAGTTGTCTTCAGAATGCCCTATCCTCTTGCAAAAGTTGCAAATAGTCCCAAATTGATGGGATACAGGCCTTGTTGAAACTGTGACTGTTCCTCCCTTAGCCACTCCAGAAATTGAAGCTTTAGTCTGACTCTTGCCCTGCCCTGAACTCTGGCCTTGGAACTTAACCTTGCTTCCACTTGCCTCTGATTTACCCTTATGTTCATCAATGTCATTCTCAATTCTGTAGGCCATATTAAGTGCCGCCTGGTAGGTAGGAAAATCATGAGTCAACAATTGCTTCCTGAATTCCAACCTCAACCCTTTAACAAACCGGTAAACCCTCCTGCTTTCATCTGGTACAAGATGTTGGCAATACCTGGCTAACTCTGTAAATTTTGCAGAATACTGGGATACTGACATTACCCCCTGCTCAAGCTTCAAGAACTCTACCTCTTTCTTATCTTTAGTGATCACTGGGATGAAATGCTCCTTGAATTTCTCAACAAAGTTGTCCCAAGTCTGGGGCGTATGATCCCGCTCCCAGCTTTCCTTAAGGATTTGCCACCAATGTTCAGCAGGACCCTCTAGCTTGAACACTGCACATCAAACTTTTTCTTCATCTGTACTCTCCATTGCCACAAAGATCATAGTCATGGCCTCTAACCATCTGTCAGCTATCAATGGATCTGGATCTCCGTTGAAGCTTGGTGGAGACAATTTGATAAACTTTTCCAATCCCTGTGTTGGCCTTGCCTCAGGTTGCTGCTGTGCTCTACCCTTAGCTGCCATATTCTGGAGGAATACCCGAAACATAGCCATCATCTCGACATTATGATCTCCCCCAGCACCCTGATCACCAATATTTCCCTATTCTCTCTACTGGTCACCACTGGTCCCAGCCATTACAATAATCCCTGCAAGAAACACTCGGCGTCAGATATCACACACTCCCCCTTAGACTAGACATCTACACTTGACTTCTAGCCAAAGCTCTAATACCAACTGTGGGCGCCTCCCAACTCCCGGACCTATAAACCGTGTCCCAGGATAGAGGGTCCCAAAATATCATTTCAAAAAAAACTTTTCTTTACTTTAACTGGAAAAGTAAACAACTCATTTTCAAAACATTTTCAAAATAACCTCTCTACTCGGAGGCGATATATAAACCTGTTTTAAACCAACCACAACCTGTTTTTACAAACTATACAACTGAAAAGGCTTACACAAGCCAATCATAACAACCCAACTTTAAGTTTACTTACAACACCATATAACTAAAACATGTTTGTACAACTTTATATACAAAACATTTCCCAAAAGAATAACAACCATAGTCCAACCCCAACTCCCAAATCAACACATACCCTGACAACCCCAAAAGAAGTCCAAACTCTTCCCCCGGCCTCACTGGTCCGGTCCTCCTGTCTCAGCGGGATCTAAAACAATAAAGGGAGAAGGGGTGAGATAAAATCTCAGCAAGCTATTATGTATGCAGCAATATGTCATACAATATGCAACACATAATAGGTTGCTCAATATTGGAAAACAGTAAACACATTATGTTACCTTTTCCATCTGACCAGTAAGTCATACAATATGCAACACACAATTAGGTTGCCAAATATCAATTTTGCAACACATAAATAGGATGCCAATCATCACATTGGGAAACAGTAAACACTTTTCGTTACCTTTCCCTGACCTTTCCCATCTGAATCATATGTCGTATAACGGTGGGAGTAATCCTCCACTCATTCATGAACTGCTGATTGCATATTCACGGCTTATACGATCTCTATCAGAGACCCATATAAGTTATCAGCTATCTGTAACTGACTGCACATATATACAGAAGCTGCGCACCCCCAAACTATGGTCACAGAAGGGGGAGAGGTCACAGGTATAAGGCAATCTAACCACCTTATGAAATATTTTCTCATAAGTGGTATTATTCCATATACCCCCACAATGATCAGTTGATACCACCATATCCAAGCACATAACAGATACTTGAAAGTAAGTCCACCCCATGGGACATCAATATACATAACATGGAACTATAACTCATGTTAAGCCAATCACAATAGTGCACATGTAATTCAACACTATTGAATAACAACACAATCCAAGGACATGGTAACATGCATCATTTCATGTTATCTAATAATACTTGACTAGCATGCATCATTTCATAAAAGTCATAATATATAGTGTATTCATAGGTACGTGAACACACATAGCAATTTTCAATACTTGAGATATTCCATGAACACGATCATATCATAGAATAAAGAATTTCAAATGACGATACATTTCGCGAGAGTATTTTAGAAAAGTACTATCAGCCACAGATAGCATTCATGTTTTGAAAAGACTCGATGGAGTTTCCAACGAAATTGATACACAAAGTGCTTAGGAATGTAATTCCTTACCTTAGCTTTGCTTTCCTTCCTTAAGCAACGCCTTTACGCGAAATCTACAATCACGTAATAACATAACTTAGGCACAAGTAATTGTTTATTACTTCTTATGTACATATACTTCCTTTCCTTAGTTAACCTATGAGTTACTCTTAGACTCACCTTAACTGGTTAACTAACTTTCTATTTTTAGGAAACTTTCCTAATTTAGCAGTTTCTTAATTTTAGAAACTTTCTTCTTATAGATCTTTCCTCAAGAGGAAACTTATGTTCATTCCTTTCCATGAAAGTCTAATTTCTTAATAGCTTCCTAATTTCGGTTCCTCCTCTCTTTTGGGTAACCTTCTTTATTTGGGAAGTTTCCTTCTTCAAAAGCTTTCAAATTCGAAACCTTACTATTCTTGGAACCTATGTCTTTTAGTATTCTTTTTTAATACCAAAGTGTTATTTTTCTCCTTAATTTCAAAAGGTTCCTTTAGGTTTTCTTATTTTCAACAAAGTCCTTTAACTTTCTAAAATTTACAAAGAAGTCCCTTAACTTTTAGAATTTTACAAAATAGTCCCTCAACTTTTGAAAAATTGCACAACAGTCCCTCAACTTTTAAATAATTGCAAAACAGTCCCTCAACTTTTAAATAATTGCAAAACAGTCTCTCAACTTTTAAATAATTGCAAAACAGTCCCTCAACTTTTAAATAATTACAAAACAGTCCCTCAACTTTTAAATAATTACAAAACAGTCCCTCAACTTTTAAATAATTGCAGAACAGTCCCTCAGAAACTTTGGACTTTTCAGTTTAGTCCCTTAATTAACTGTCCAGTGAATTATCTTAACTGAAACTCAGAATTTTAACTATTCAGCTTTTAAAACTTTCAGTTTGGTCCCCTTTTTCAGTTGAAAAACTAACTATGCTTTTTCAAAATTGACCAAAAGTTTAATAATTAAACAAAAACACAACCCAAACACCCCTAGGCCATTCGGCCTACTCTCAATGGGGTTCAAAACATTGTTTTTTTGTTCTTCTTTTTATTTTCTACACATTACCCAAATCATTTAATTCACATACTAATTAATCAAACAATTCAAATCATATTAATTGTTTTAGATTTAAATTCTTTTTATTCCGAATCAAGAAAAACTAGGGTTATGATACATTATTGTAACATTCAATTCCCCATTACTCAAACCCTCAATTTATTCATTAGGCTCTAAGATTAAACCATTAAAATCTAAGAATGAACAACCTAGAATAAAATAGTTTTAGAGTTTCAAAAATTCATAACTAATTCATTTTTACTCCGAATTGAACGAAACGAAAACTAGGGTTTAGGGTATCACATTACCTTGATTTTGGTGAAGAAATATTGGCCAAAGAAGACCAAAATCCCAGCTGTTCTCCCCTCTTTTCAGTCCAGCCGCCGCCCCTCTCTCCCTCTAGGGTTTTTAGACTTTTTTTTTTCTTTGTTTAATGAAGGATTATGGAAAAATAATGAGGAGGTTTTATTATTTATAGCTAGGCTTTAACCTCCTTGGGCCCTTTATCCTCATTAGCCCACAACTTAGCCCACTTGATTAAATCATTGATTTGGTCCACCCAATTAAATCCAAGTCCAACTAAATAAGGAGTATTATTTTATTTATTTTTCTAATTAAACTATTACTAAAAAAAAAATTTATTTTTCGGGTCTTTACATTCTTACCCCCTTAAAAGAGCTTGGTCCTCCAAACTAAACGTACCTTAGTTTTTGAAGAGATCGGGATACATTTCACGCATTTCACTTTCGAGTTCCCATGTCGCCTCGCGTTCTGAGTGGTTGCTCCATTGCACCTTCACGTACGGGATAACTCGTCTTCGCAGATTCTGGTCCTTCCGATCCACAATCTTAATCGGTTTCTCATCGTAACTCAAGTCCGTTCGAAGCCTTAGCTTCTTGTATTCAATTACGTGACTTGAATCTGCCATATACTTTCTTAACATTTATACAAGAAATACATTGTGCACCCCAGCGAGTACAGGTGGTAAAGCTAATCGATACGCCACCTTTCCAACCTTATCCAAGATCTCAAATGGTCCTACGTACCTTGGACTCAACTTTCCTTTTATACCAAATCTCATGACACCTTTGGTTGGTGAGATCTTCAAAAATACATGATCTCCCACTTGAAATTCTAAGTCGCGTCGTCGGTTGTCTGCGTACGAATTCTGCCTACTTTGCGTCGTTAACAACCATTTGCGAATCTGTTGTACCTTGTCCGCAGTTACTTGGACTAGTTCTGGTCCAGTCAATTTCCGTTCACCTACTTCATCCCAACAAGTAGGCGATCTACACTTTCGCCTATAAAGTGCCTCATATGGAGTCATTCCAATACTCGCATGAAAACTATTGTTGTATGCGAACTCCACTAGAGATAAATGTTCATCCCAAGTGCCTTGCCAATCTACCGATGCATCCCTTAGCATGTCTTCCAACGTCTGGATTGTCCTTTCTGACTGTCCATCCGTTTGCAGGTGGAAAGCTGTACTCATTGTCAACTCTGTCCCCAATGCCTGTTGCAAACTTTTCCAGACCTTCGACGTAAACCTAGCATCTCGGTCAGACACTATCGAAACTGGAATTCCATGTAGCCTTACAATTTCATCAACATATAACTTAGCCAACTTCTCTAGCGAGTCTGTCACCTTGATCGCTAAGAAGTGAGCCGACTTGGTCAATCGATCCACTATGACCCATATAGCATTCATTCCTCTTAGTGTCTTTGGCAATCCAACTACCAAATCCATTGCAATATGTTCCCATTTCCATTCTGGGATGGGTAACGACTGTAGTAGTCCCACAGGCTTCTGATGCTCACTCTTCACTTGTTGACACACCAAACATTTTGCCACGAATTCTGCCACGTCGCCTTTCATACCGTTCCACCAAAATGATTCTTTCAGGTCTCGATACATCTTTGTACTTCCCGGATGTACGGAGAATTTCAAACAATAAGCCCCCCTTAAGATTTTCCTTTTTAGCTCATCACTACTTGGTACCCATATCCTTGACTGATACCTTAAGATTCCATCTTCGCCCATACGAAGGTCTTTGCCTTGTCCTTTGCCCATGAGGAAATCCCTTTCCTCATCCAATCCTTATGCTTATTTAATCCTAATCAAAAGTGCAGGCTGCACGCTCAATCGCGCTAAATATCCACTAACGCGTACTTCTAAACCGGTAATTTCAATCTTGTTCCATACTCTTACCCCCTTAGAAATCAACATTGCCAAGGTTCCATGGTATCAGCCACCTTATTGGCGTTTCCTGGGTGATACAAAATGGTACAATCATAATCTTTAAGTAATTCTAACCATCTCCTTTGCCTCATATTAAGTTCCTTTTGGGTGGAAATATACTTAAGACTCTTATGATCCATATAAATCTGACAAGTCATTCCGTACAAGTAATGTCTCCAAATCTTTAATGCAACACCACTGCCGCTAACCAAAATCATGAGTCGGGTAATTCTTCTCATGGTTTTTCAATTTCCTTGACGCGTAGGCTATAACCTTATCATTTTGCATCAATACGCAGCCTAATCCTTTAAGCGAAGTATCACTATAGATTACAAATCCGTCTGATCCAGATGGTAACGTAAGAACTGGTGCAGACACTAATCTTTGATTCAGTTCCTGAAAATTCTTTTCACATTCTTCTGACCAAACGAACCTTGCTCCTTTCTGTGTTAACCTAATTTCCGGTCCTGATAACTTAGAGAATCCTTTAACGAATCTCTTACAGTAACCAGCCAATCCCAAGGCACTTCTTATTTCAGTAATTGTGGTTGGTCTTTCCCAATTCACTATAGCTTCTAGTTTTGTTGGATCCACTGCAACTTCATCCTTAGATATCATACGTCCTAAGAATACCACTTTCTCTAGTCAAAATTCGCACTTCTTGAATTTAGCATACAATTGTTCTTCTTTCAGAATTTGCAGCACTAATCTCAAGTGCTCTTCATGCTTTCCCTTGGTCTCTGTATATATCAAAACCTCCTTAATGAATACAATCACACCTTTATCCGATAGTTCGTGTAACTGTTCCTTCAGTTCTTTAAGTTAAGTCAACGCTATTCTGACGGTGCCTTAGATATTGGTGCGGTTTCTGGTGCCAAATCTATAGAGAATTCCACTTCTCTTTCTGGCAGTATTCCAGGCAATTATTTTGGGAGCACATCCTTGAAATCTCTGATCACTGAAAGAGGTTCTATACGCACTTCTTTCTTATCCCTCTCACTAATATTGGCTAAAAACTTTCACATCCTTTTCTTAACATCATTCGGGCTTTCATCTCCGAAATAAAGTTCACTTGGGGTCTAGGATTCGATTCTTGGTCATAAAACTCTTCTCCAGATGGTAATCTGAAATACACTTCCTTCTTAAAGCCATTTTTCTTGGCATGGTAAGCAGCTAACCAATCTATCCCCAAAGATAATATCAAATTCATTCATTCCTAACTCGATAAGGTCAACCTCGAGTTCTCTTTCTCCTATTTTCAAAGGACAACACTTATATGCATATTAAATAGGAATTGACTCTCTCGTCAGAGAATCTATGACCAGAGGTAATCCTAACGCCTCAGGTTCCAAGTTCATTTTCTTTGCCTAATAAGCACTAATAATTGAATGCGTAGCACCAGAATCAAACAATGCATACACATCACTAGAATAGAGTTGAATTGTATCTTCAACAAAATCATTTGTGGCTCTTGTGTCCTTGACAATCATGGTAACACTCATCCACAACCACTACCGGTTCTTTTATCATCTTTTTCTCCTTGAGCAATTTCAGCTTCCTTTGGTTCTTGGTACTTCTACTGCGAATGTCTCATCTTGTCACAATTGTAACATTTCTTTTCCTTGTACTAGCATTCATCAGTCTTGTGCTTCCTCTCGTACACTTGACATTTCCCAGTAGTTCCTCGCCCTTGGGCATCAATTTTTTCCCATCCGCGGTTATCGAATTTCTTATTCCGGTACTTGCTTGCCGTACCTTATTTCCACGATTCTTATCCGTAGCTTTTCTTTTGTTATTGGTCCCATCTTGGTCCCAGCTTCCAGTGTAACCCTTGGTTCCACTTGATTCCTTGATAAGTATCAATAACTATAATATTTAGTTTAACTAACTCACTACATATATATACGTAGTCGTCTTGCTAGTTAATACTTTACGGTTCCGTCTCAAAAGACTTACTTCGATTTTATATTTTCATCTCAGCAGACTGTAATTAAATTATTATTTTTTTCGTCTTAACAGACTATAATTAACTTTCTTATCTCCATCTCAACAGACTTAGATTTTAACTTTTGAAGATTTTCCCTTTTTAAAACACTTTAATAGTTCTTCTTGTTAACCCATGAGTTATTCTTAACTCCTTGGTTTGGTTAACTAAGCTTTCTATTTTAGGCAACTTTCCTAAAATAGTAATTTCTACACTTTCTATTTTAGGTACTTGTTAGTACCCGGTCCGAAAAAAATGTTTTAATGAGTACAGGGACTGAAGTGCATTCGGGAAAATCGGGGACTAAACTGGCATTTGGAAGCTTTTGGACCAAATTGGAATTTATTGGAAATTTAAGGACTAAAATGGAAATATGGAAATTTGGGACGAAATTGATATATAAAAATTCCTGGAATTAAATGAAAGATAAAATCCCAAAGAGCGAAGTGCAAAAGAATTCATTAAAGTGGTCAAAGTGCGGCGCAAAATCGCGGCGAAACGAATATTTATTGATACAAAATAAAACTAAGAATTAAGCATTGCATGTATTTGGCCGAGCACTGTATGCAATGGTGGCCGAGAGATCTAAGCAATTTGGGGCCAAGTTGTTGCAATTTGGGCCAAGAGAAACAAATTGGGCCAAGCATTAATTCAAGGCAAAGAAGTGCCGATCGACCATTGTCCACTGCCGCCAGAATCTTCCTTCTTGTGCCGATCGACCATTTATCGGCCGCCAGAACCTTAATTTAAGTGCCGATCGAACCTTAAATTAAGGCCGATCGACCCTTTATTTTTGTGCCGATCGAACCTTTATTTTAATGCCGATCGACCCTTCAGTTGGCCCAGCCCAAGTACCGAAGCACTATAAATAAGTGTGCCCGGCTCCCATTCTCAACACACAATTTTACTCGGGAGAAGCGAGACTACACTTGCTTTACCCACAGTTTTTCTTACTCTCTTCGAATCGCCCTAGATTCGACCTCAAAGTCTTGCTACAATTGGTAAGACTCTTTTTAATATTTTTGTTCTTTATTATTATTGTCTTTATTATTATTATTGTTTGCATGCTTAGTATATTTTAATTACTTTATTTCTTGCTTATGTCATATATGCTAGATTTAGGGTTGTTTTAATATATTTAAATATGTAATAGCCGAGGATGATCTAAGGTTTCACCCTAAGAAACCCAATGGATCTAGGAACTATTTCTTTCCTTCCACCTTAGTTATAATTATCCCATGATCAACAATCCCCCAAGGATGAACGTTGATTAGTGCACCTTCCGAGGGCCTAACTCAAAGGTTCTAGGGTGTGATCATCAATAAATTCTTTCTCTCCCCTCCTCCTTATGCATGATCCCGTTTCTTCTATCTATTCCTGTAAACACCACACACAACCAACACCCCACATGCTAGAAAGACCGATTCGTCGGGCAATAGGAGTGATAACGTTTCTTCTTCTGTTGTAACTTGACCCCCGAACCCAACTAACTGTTTAGCCTTTTTTCAAAGCTTTGGGCTATATCAAAGTGGCGTGGCGACTCTCAAAATTAAACTAATATTTTAATATGGTTTAAAGCGAGTGTCACTAAATGAATATCCCATTTCGATCCGACTTTATATAATTAATCATTTGAAACTTCCGAATGCGCGTTGCATCGGGACGGGGTATTCACAGTGGCGACTCCGCTGGGGACTGTTTTGAAACTTTTTCAAACTAAGTGGGTCAGACTTTCGTTTTCCTTTGTGGTGTTGTATTTTGCTTTCTTTTTATTTTCTTTACTCTTAACTGTTGCATTGCATGCATGCATTTCATGTAAATAAAAAATCTTTCTCTTTGTCCCTTAAAAAAGGAATTAGACTTTTTACCTCACACTATCACTAGAGTCCGTGTCACACTGCACAGACACCCTTTTACCCTTCGGAGAAGCCAAAGTGCGGGAAGTGTGGTGATCATGTCGCCTCCCTTCCGAGTCTCACTTGGCCATCCACTCATCAGTGCGCTTCGGCTGCACGGTGGGAGCCTAAAACCTAACCCTTGCGTCACCCACTTTTCTAGGAATACACTCCATGTGACCGGTTGGTTTGACTAGCTTTTTTATGTAGACAATTAATAAGGTCTTTATGTTAAGTCACTACGAATCAATGATAAGTCAAGATCTATAAAGGCACTAAAAATTGATTTTCCTTTTAAAGGACGTACCATGTAAAGTTTGAATGCTAGATCTTGTCTTATCATAGGTCTGTAGTACTTCCCATATATATCATATTAAATGTCTATATGAGACGGTTAGTCGTTAGGATCCACCACTTTAGGACCTTTAGTTAGTTGCGAAAAAGGGGTATCCCTTCCAACCATGTGTAGGTTCTATAAAAAATAGAGGGCTTTTTTGTAAATAAAATGCTTAACTATCCCTCAATTTAGGATCCTCCGAGGTCCACTCCTCATTCCTAGGACCCTCCGAGGTCCACTTCTCATATCTAGGACCCTCCGAGGTCCGCTCCTCATTTCTAGGACCCTCCGAGGTCCGCTCCTCATTTCTAGGACCCTTCGAGGTCCGCTCCTCATTTCTAGGACCCTCCGGGGTCCGCTCCTCATTTCTAGGACCCTTCGAGGTCCGCCCTTCACTTCTAGGACCCTCCGAGGTCCGCCCTTCACTTCTAGGACCCTTCGAGGTCCGCTCTTTACTTCTTGGACCCTTCAAGGTCCACTCTCCATTTCTAGGACCCCCCCGAGGTCCGCTCTTTACTTCTTGGACCCTTCAAGGTCCACTCCTCATTTCTAGGACCCTCCGAGGTCCGCTCCTCATTTCTAGGACCCTCCGAGGTCCACTCCTCATTCCTAGGACCCTCCGAGGTCCGCTCCTCATATCTAGGACCCTCCGAGGTCCGCTCCTCATTTCTAGGACCCTCCGAGGTCCGCTCCTCATTTCTAGGACCCTTCGAGGTCCGCTCCTCATTTCTAGGACCCTCCGGGGTCCGCTCCTCATTTCTAGGACCCTTCGAGGTCCGCTCCTCATTTCTAGGACCCTCCGAGGTCCGCCCTTCACTTCTAGGACCCTCCGAGGTCCGCCCTTCACTTCTAGGACCCTCCGAGGTCCGCTCTTTACTTCTTGGACCCTTCAAGGTCCACTCTCCATTTCTAGGACCCCCCCGAGGTCCGCTCTTTACTTCTTGGACCCTTCAAGGTCCACTCCTCATTTCTAGGACCCTCCGAGGTCCGCTCCTCATTTCTAGGACCCTCCGAGGTCCACTCCTCATTTCTAGGACCCTCCGAGGTCCACTCCTCATTTCTAGGACCCTCCGAGGTCCGCCCTTCACTTCTAGGACCCTCCGAGGTCCGCCCTTCACTTCTAGGACCCTCCGAGGTCCGCCCTTCACTTCTAGGATCCTCCGAGGTCCACCCTTCACTTCTAGGACCCTCCGAGGTCCGCCCTTCACTTCTAGGACCCTCCGAGGTCCGCCCTTCACTTCTAGGACCCTCCGAGGTCCGATCTTTACTTCTTGGACCCTTCAAGGTCCACTCTCCATTTCTAGGACCCCCCCGAGGTCCGCTCTTTACTTCTTGGACCCTTCAAGGTCCACTCTCTATTTCTAGGACCCTCCGAGGTCCGCTCCTCATTTCTAGGACCCTCCGAGGTCCGCTCCTCATTTCTAGGACCCTCTGAGGTCCGCTCCTCATTTCTAGGACCCTCCGAGGTCCGCTCCTTATTTCTAGGACCCTCCGAGGTCCACTCCTTATTTCTAGGACCCTCCGAGGTCCGCTCCTCATTTCTAGGACCCTCTGAGGTCCGCTCTTCATTTCTAGGACCCTCCGAGGTCCGCTCCTCATTTCTAGGACCCTTCGAGGTCCACTCCTCATTTCTAGGACCCTCCGAGGTCCACTCTCCATTTCTAGGACCCTCCGAGGTCCGCTCTTTACTTCTTGGACCCTTCAAGGTCCACACCCTCTACTGCGGACCGCTCTAGGATCAGTCTCTCTATCTCGGACCGTTCAAGGTCCACTCTTTGACCCTTCGTGGTGCTCTTCCTATACTATGTCCACTCTCCCAATCTTGGACCATTCAAGGTCCACTTCTCATATCTTGGACCGTTCAAGGTCCACTCCTCATATCTTGGACCCTTCAAGGTTCACTCCTCTTCTCTTGGACCCTTTAAGGTCCACTCCTCTTCTCTTGGACCCTTTAAGGTCCACTCCTCTTCTCTTGGACCCTTTAAGGTCCACTCCTCATCTCTTGGACCCTTCAAGGTCCACATTCCTCATATCTTGGACCGTTCAAGGTCCGCTCTTCTTCTCTTGGACCCTTCAAGGTCCACTCCTCAATTTAGGACCCTTTAAGGACCACTCCTCATCTCTTGGACCCTTCAAGGCCCACACTCCTCATATCTTGGACCGTTCAAGGTCCGCTCTTCTTCTCTTGGACCCTTCAAGGTCCACTCCTCAATTTAGGACCCTTCGAGGTCCACTCTCTCTATCTAGGACCATTAAAGGTCCACCTTTCCACCTGAGACTCTTCGAGGTCCACCCCTCATCTCTTGGACCATCCATGGTCCATTCCTCTACCTTTGACCCCCCATGGTCTACAAGTTAGGACCCTTCAAAGTTCTACCTCTCATCTCTTGAATCTTCCATAGTCTGCTCCCTTAGCCTTAAAACCATCCATAGTTTAGATCATTTATCTCTAGCACCCTTCAGCCAAAGACCAACCAAGGCCAATCCTCACCCAAGACCAAATTTACTCACCTAGATCACCCTCATTTGACCAAGGATCGAGTCATCTTTCTCTCCCTTTTTCACCAAACGGACTCTTTTACATTCATCCTCTCTCTTTCCCTAAACTTAACCCTGGTTGTATCATCAATCGGGGCCCCCTCGAACTACGGTGACCTGAGACTCGTACCTTAAAACGGTAAGGGTTACGTAGGCAACTTCAGCCCGGTCAAACTCTCAAATTGTGGAGATCAACTATTTTCTCAGAGATGCCTTAAGATTAATTATGAATCTAATTCAACTCATTGGTTTGACTCTGCCGTATGTTCTTATAGAATTCTACATCATGTCTCTGGAGAAAAGCATTGAAGCCCTCAAAGAAGTCTCAAACATGAGGATGGGAGTGATCAACCTCCTCAAAGACATGCATGAAATTGAGCAGCACCATTTGTCTTACATTCAGGAATACTTGAGAAGAGTTCCTCCTCCTATTCAATTCCGGGGTCCCTATCATCCACATGCTTATAGTTCCCCTTATGGTCCTACACATCAGAATTTCTCATTCAGGATGCTTGCTGTGGCCACCAACCAACTAAAGGCATCAATACCCGAGAAGAAGATCAACAAGGAACATTTTGATGACTTAGGAATGCCTGTGGGTGAGTTCTTCGACATTTTGGTGGGAAAGAATTTGATCGAGCCGCTCGAGAACTACAAGCCTATTAACCCAAAGGAAGACTTAGATACATCCAAGTTTTGCAGATACCACAAGTACTGTTTGGGCATACCAGCGACAAATGTGTACAATCAAACGCTCAATTCAAAGATTGATCAACCAAGGGAAGACCCAAGGCCTCATTGATGAAGGAACCCTCGCCCTCCAAGGGAAGATTTAGATTCATTCAGTCTTGTAGGTTCTAGTATGTCTTTCTTATGTCCATTTTGGGCATTGATATGTAATGTCCACTTTGAACTAGTTATTTCAACAATAAAAAAAGGTCTTTCTTTCTTTTCTCTCTAGACTTGAGACATAATCTCGCATTACTTTCAAGAAGATTGTTTTATTTATAATTATCACTTGGTTGCTAATCTCACTGATAAACTCACCGGCTAATAAAGTAAACAATGAATGAATGCTTTGATTGGAGTAAACAACTCACCGTTCCTTCTTCATATACACCATCCCTATACACCCTTCTCTCATACACTCTCTCCATACTCCACCATATACTTTTCATACACTCCTTGTACATACCCGTTATACCGTCTCAAACATACACTTTCCCAAAAACACTCTCCCCCGCTTGACCTCCTTTCCATATGATCAAGATAAGCAAAGACTGTTGTTGCTCATCATCAGAAAATAGCTGCTCACGCCACTGCAATTTAAAGAAGATGCAAGAGTGCTACATGAATATCAACTTGGGGCTCACCATCCCCCAAATCTCGCGTCTCCTCTGATTTTCCATTTGATCGATAAGCTTTCATTGAATATGCTCACATATCTTTCTCATGGTCTGAATATATTTTGCCTTACGTTAATAAGTCGGTTAAATGAGTTTGCATTTATTTTAAAAATACTCTTTTGAGAATGCTATCCAGTAACTATTGAAGCTTAAACCTCTCACCATAGGAAGCCATAACCTTATCCTCACTAAATAATACCCTTTCATTTCAAGATCGACAAGTTTTGAGACCCTAAGAAAGAAACTCATACAAGGGGCTCCCTCGAAGGGACCACCTCCAAACCCAAGAGGGAAAAGGTAAAACCATCCTAAGGCATACGCTAGGGGCTATCGCGAGCAAACAAATCCGAAGGCTTTTCGAGAAGATGGTGTTAAAAAAAAAAAAAAAAAAAAAAAAAAAAAACCTCCATCACTCCGAAGCGAACCTCCCATCTCAAAGGTTGTGAAAATGAGACGTCGAGTGAAGATCCTATCATGATCAAGTTACCTGCTGAAACCACAACAAACTCGCGAGAAGAAGCAACAAAAATTCCCTCTTGGACAAATCCCGTAAACCAATTCCAAAGTCCATCCTCTCACTTTTAGAGGATTCCATCACCACCCTTGACCTTGCCAAAATCAAAGTTAACCTCACTCTTAGAGGTCCTGAAGAGGCAACAACAAGAAAGTCCCTTCACCTTAGAAATCCCAAACACTCAGCAAAAGGCCCAGCCGACCTCTCACTTTAAGAGGTCATGTTAATCATCACCTAATGATCGATCACAATCCAAAGCCCAGCTACAACCGCTACCGGATGGCATTCTCAAAAGATTATTTAAAAGAAATGCATATTCAGATTTTTGAGTCACTTGTTATCCTACGTGAGCATATTACATATTCTCTCAAAAGTTTGGGAACTCGTCCTATCCTTGAAATTCGTTCATTCGACTCCTCAAACACTGTCTGCAAAAGTCTCACTGGGGCTTCGCATCCGTGCCTCTCAGCGGCACTCCGGTAAAAGCAAGGAGACACGCGCCAGGGACTACTCCCCTCGGCTTGCGAGAACAAAGGAACAAAGAATCTTCACTTGAAGGAATGAAAAAATCTTTGGGTTATAATCAGTCAATTCCCACCTTTTCTTCCACCCCAACCCTTTTTCTATTTTTCATTCTTTCCCATGAAGGAGATCAATGCAACGGCAGCCCGCACCACAATTACCACCGAACAGAGCAGCAAGCAACAACGGAACATCCTTCTCCTTCTAAAGACAAGCCAGATTTCACCTTCAAATCAAAACATTCATTTGTTTACCTATATAATTGGAATTTGATAAACCAATCGGTGAGGTCCATTCACGAGCAATCAAGATATAATTACGAATAAAATAATTCTTCAAATGTCTCGACAAGTCTTCTTTTTCTACATCATAGGAAAATAGAGCCAAACACCGTCGTTACGTCTGCAGGGGCTTCATACACTTTTCCACACCTTGTGATGCTTATACTCTCCCAAAAGAGTCAAACCCAAAAGCGAAAGTGTCATACACGAACTCGGGATCCATTCCCACCTTCGAAAAAATGCGCCCCTGCACATATACATTTCCGAGTCTTGTCCAGCGACTGATTGCCCATTGTTCGAAACGAGGGGTCGCCCAGTGGCCGCAAGATGACTCCGTACGCAAATAGGGATGCATTGAATCTCTCCAAGCTGGGGCTTTTGTTAAGTTTGTTCTCTCGGGCTCTCTTCGGGTTTGCTCTGCATCATCAGCTGGGGCTTCGCCATTCCCTTCAGTTTGCTCTGCATCATCAGCTGGGGCTTCGCCATTCCCTTCGAGTTTGCTTTGCATCATCAAGCGGGGCTTCGCCATTCATCATCAACTGGGACTTCGCCAAGGTCACTTCATCAAACATGGGGGGCTCCCCTCAACAAAAATGGGTCGACAAAGGGCTCTAACAAAAATCGGAGCTCCAATGAAATCATATCTAGCATGAAGGGCATCCCTTGTCATCAAGATCAGCATGTGGCAAACTCTTTGAGTTAGTTAGAAACATGATTAATCATAAGGCCTCTTTATCAAATAAACATGCTTTCAAAATACTATCCTCCTTGGTACCTTGTTTACAAAAATCACTCTTTGGTCTCCACAAATTTTCAAACTCTTCAAATCTATCAAAAACGTATCTCTGTGACTCTCAAGATGACTCGGCCCTTATCTCTGGACATCAAACCTACCTAATCCCACCTTCTATCATCAACACTTACTCGGCCTCGCCTAGTTTAAACCAATAACCTTTCTGCTCAAACTGCCTTGTTTAGACTTACCGCAAATGTAAAACCCTAGCCTCAAACCTAGGTGACAAATACCTCTCTAAACCCTAGCCTCATGTCTAGGTGACAAAATACCCTTCTAAACCCTAGCCTCAAGCCTAGGTGACAAATACCTCTCTAAACCCTAGCCTCATGTCTAGGTGACAAAATACCCTTCTAAACCCTAGCCTCAAGCCTAGGTGACAAATACCTCTCTAAACCCTAGCCTTAAGCCTAGGTGACAAATGCCTCTTTCTAAACCCTAGCCTCATGTCTAGGTGACAAATACCTCTCTAAACCCTAGCCTCATGTCTAGGTGACAAAAAACCTTTCTAAACCCTAGCCTCAAGCCTAGGTGACAAATACCTTTCTAAACCCTAGCCTCAAGCCTAGGTGACAAATACCTTTCTAAACCCTAGCCTTAAGCCTAGGTGACAAATGCCTCTTTCTAAACCCTAGCCTCATGTCTAGGTGACAAATACCTCTCTAAACCCTAGCCTCATGTCTAGGTGACAAATGCCTCTCTAAACCTTAGCCTTAAGCTTAGGTGACAAATACCTTTCTAAACCCTAGCCTCATGTCTAGGTGACAAATACCTCTCTAAACCCTAGCCTTAAGCCTAGGTGACAAATGCCTCTCTAAACCCTAGCCTTAAGCCTAGGAGACAAGACTCCTCTCTAAGCCTTAGCAATGATTATCCCAATCTTTTAATCGCTTGGTTCTTCGGCTCGGGAAGCCATAATAATCCCAATCAATTCACACAACTATTCTTCATCAATAAACAGTAGCCTAAGTCCTTTGGCAGCTACAGTTTCCCGCATTTTAGAGGTCTATCCTCCATTTCAAAGGGTCCATCCCGCATCTTCAAAGGGTCCGTCCCGCACCTTCAAAAGGGTCCGTCCCGCATTTTAGAGGTCTATCCTCCATTTCAAGGGTCCGTCCCGCATCTTCAAATGGTCCGTCCCGTACCTTCAAAGGGTCCGTCCCGCATTTCAAAGGTCTATCCTCCATTTCAAGGGTCCGTCCCGCATCTTCAAAAAGTCCGTCCCGTACTTTCAAAGGGTCCGTCCCACATCTTCAAAGGGTCCGTCCCGCACCTTCAAAAGGGTCCGTCCCGCATTTCAGAGGTCTATCCTCCATTTCAAGGGTCCGTCCCGCATCTTCAAAGGGTCCGTCCCGTACTTTCAAAGGGTCCGTCCTGTATCTCAGAGGGTCCGTCCCGTACTTTCAAAGGGTCCGTCCTGCACCTTCAAAGGGTCCGTCCCGCATTTCAGAAGTCAAAATTATCCAATCTTTGGGTGACTCCCCGTACAGTCAAATCTTTGGGTGACTCCCCGGACAGTCAAATATTTGGCTTTTGATTCCCACACAGTTTTTTCCCACATTGCCCCATACACTTTCTCTCAGTACGCGAATCAAGACTATACTTGAATTTCCTTTTCACACATTATCTCACAATATATCTTCACACGGAGAAATCAAGACTACACTTGATTTGTTCCATCCCACACATTTTTCAAGGGGAAAATCAAGACTATACTTGAATTTCCTTTCCACACATTATCTCACAATATATCTTCACACGGAGAAATCAAGACTACACTTGATTTGTTCCATCCCACACATTTTTCAAGGGGAAAATCAAGACTATACTTGAATTTCCTTTCCACACATTATCTCACAACATATCTTCACACGGAAAAATCAAGACTACACTTGATTTGTTCCATCACACACAATTTTCAAGGGGAAAATCAAGACTATACTTGAATTTCCTTTCCACACATTATCTCACAACATATCTTCACACGGAGAAATCAAGACTACACTTGATTTGTTCCATCACACACAATTTTCAAGGGAAAAATCAAGACTATACTTGAGTTTCCTTTCCACACACAACATATTTTCCCACGGAGAAGGCAAGACTATACTTGATTCTCCTTTCCGTACATCTCTCAATATTATTCGAATCGCCCTTAGATTCGATCCTCAAAGCCTTGCCACAAATCGCATCTTTGGCTTGAGACGCTGCACGTCCGCCACTCTCGGGTACTAAACGCCCGCGTTTTCGAACTACGACTTGGCTTGATTCCTTTTGGGATACGTAGGTAGCCCGATGTGGGTCCAGCCGCTCGACCTACCTGGTCATCCTTTTGCGACTCAGCTCAAGTCCAAAAACCTCACATCCACAAGGTCACTTTCCTTACCTCCTGAAATCCCTTTTTTCAGGACGGATCCTATTCTTTTATCGTCGACCCCACTTGTCTTACAAGAAGCGTCGCCGAGGGGCTACTGTTAGTACCCGGTCCGAAAAAAATGTTTTAATGAGTACAGGGACTGAAGTGCATTCGGGAAAATCGGGGACTAAACTGGCATTTGGAAGCTTTTGGACCAAATTGGAATTTATTGGAAATTTAAGGACTAAAATGGAAATATGGAAATTTGGGACGAAATTGATATATAAAAATTCCTGGGATTAAATGAAAGATAAAATTCCAAAGAGCGAAATGCAAAAGAAGTCATTAAAGTGGTCAAAGTGCGACTGCAAAATCGCGGGGCGAAACGAATATTTATTGATACAAAATAAAACTAAGAATTAAGCATTGCATGTATTTGGCCGAGCACTGTATGCAATGGTGGCCGAGAGATCTAAGCAATTTGGGGCCAAGTTGTTGCAATTTGGGCCAAGAGAAACAAATTGGGCCAAGCATTAATTCAAGGCAAAGAAGTGCCGATCGACCATTGTCCACTGCCGCCAGAATCTTCCTTCTTGTGCCGATCGACCATTTATCAGCGCCGCCAGAACCTTAATTTAAGTGCCGATCGAACCTTAAATTAAGGCCGATCGACCCTTTATTTTTTGTGCCGATCGAACCTTATTTTAGGGCCGATCGACCCTTCAGTTGGCCCAGCCCAAGTACCGAAGCACTATAAATAAGTGTGCCCGGCTCCCATTCTCAACACACAATTTTACTCGGGAGAAGCGAGACTACACTTGCTTTACCCACAGTTTTTCTTACTCTCTTCGAATCGCCCTAGATTCGACCTCAAAGTCTTGCTACAATTGGTAAGACTCTTTTTAATATTTTTGTTCTTTATTATTATTGTCTTTATTATTATTATTGTTTGCATGCTTAGTATATTTTAATTACTTTATTTCTTGCTTATGTCATATATGCTAGATTTAGGGTTGTTTTAATATATTTAAATATGTAATAGCCGAGGATGATCTAAGGTTTCACCCTAAGAAACCCAATGGATCTAGGAACTATTTCTTTCCTTCCACCTTAGTTATAATTATCCCATGATCAACAATCCCCCAAGGATGAACGTTGATTAGTGCACCTTCCGAGGGCCTAACTCAAAGGTTCTAGGGTGTGATCATCAATAAATTCTTTCTCTCCCCTCCTCCTTATGCATGATCCCGTTTCTTCTATCTATTCCTGTAAACACCACACACAACCAACACCCCACATGCTAGAAAGACCGATTCGTCGGGCAATAGGAGTGATAACGTTTCTTCTTCTGTTGTAACTTGACCCCCGAACCCAACTAACTGTTTAGCCTTTTTTCAAAGCTTTGGGCTATATCAAAGTGGCGTGGCGACTCTCAAAATTAAACTAATATTTTAATATGGTTTAAAGCGAGTGTCACTAAATGAATATCCCATTTCGATCCGACTTTATATAATTAATCATTTGAAACTTCCGAATGCGCGTTGCATCGGGACGGGGTATTCACAGAACTCGACTGTTGAAAACCATAACCCTTAAGAGATGACATTAACTTAAAGAACCAACATCGTGGTGCTTGTTTTAAACCTAAAGAGACTTACGAAGTCTACATACCTTACCCGAATCATCACGAAATCCTGGTGGCAATCTCATATAAACTTCATCCTGCAGCTCACCGTGGAGGAATGCATTGTGCACATCCATTTGATGAAGTTCCCAGTTGGAGGCAACTGCAACTGTCAGAAAAGTGCGGACTGTCACCATCTTGGCTACCGGGGCGAATGTCTCATTATAATCGATCCCCTCAACTTGTCTATTTCCAAGAACCACGAGTCGGGCTTTATATCTTTCTACTGTCCCGTCGGAGTTGTATTTGATTTTATAGACCCATTTGCATCCTATTGCCTGTTTGCCTTGTGGTAAGTGTTGCAAGGTCCACGTATTATTAGACTCTAAGGCCGCAATCTCATCATGCATGGCTTTCCGCCATTTGGGATCCTTTACCGCCTCATGATATGAGGTAGGTTCAACACCCGTACTAACTGCTGCCAAGAAAGCACGGTGATGCACAGAAAATCTATCACAGTTCATATATTTGTGTATAGGATAGCGAGTACCTTTAGACTTTGAAGGAGATGAAGCACACGCAGGAGGGTATATTTGAGCTGTGTGCACAACGTAGTCTTTTAAGTAAGCAGGTGCCTGTTTTGCCCGATGACCCCTACCCAACTGTTCAATCCCCGGAGTGTCAGTTAAATCCGGAGGACTACTCCCCCTCAACTCCGAACCATCACCCAAAGTCGAAGGACCTGGTGTCTCAGCCAAAGCAGTAGCAGGTTGCGGCATCACACTTTCTCCCTCACTCGGCATGGTAGCTTCTCCCTCAGCTGCAACTGGCACCTCCACATTCGGTCTAGATACAGAGGTAATATCAAGTTGCTGAACCTCATAAGAAGAAGACGGAACTGGTGCCAAATTATTCGGCACATCTTGCACTGTATCCATAAACGGGAATATTTGTTCAAAGAACACAACATCTCGGGAAACAAAAAATTTTCTTTTATCTAAATCATACACTTTCCACCCTTTTTGTCCAAAAGAATAACCAACGAATATGCAACGGCGTCCTCTTTCACCAAACTTGTCATGATCTCTCCGTTGATCATGAACATAACAAAGGCACCCAAAGATTTTTAAAAGACTATAAAGAGGGGGTTTGCCATGTAGAACTTGATATGGGGTCTGTCCGTCAAGTAGACGAGTAGGGGTACGATTAATTAAGTGACAGGCAGTAAGAACACACTCACCCCAAAACCGAATAGGTAAGTTGGCCTGAAAACGAAGAGCTCGAGCAACATTCAATATATGGCGATGTTTCCTTTCAACTCGTCCATTTTGCTGAGGAGTACCTGTACACGATGATTCAAACAAAATCCCATTGTCACGAAAATAAGGCCGTAAAGGACGTAGTTCAGTACCATTATCACTACGAATGGTTTTAACCTGTTTGCCAAACTGCCTTTCTGTCATAGAGCAAAAATTTTTAACAATACCGGGCACTTCAGTTTTCTCAGCTAATAAATAAACCCACACCGCACGAGAATAATCATCGACAATAGTCAAAAAATAAGATGCACCACAAGAAGATTTAACGCGGTAATCACCCCATAAATCAATATGAATCAAAACAAAAGAGTCTCCCGCTCTATTATTACTTAAAGGAAAACTATCCCGAGTTTGTTTTGCTCTAAGACAAATGTCACAAGGAGATTTCAAACAATCCTTCTCCTTGCTGCTCCCTACACCAGGAATATTACTTAAAACAGACTCCGAGGGGTGACCCATCCGCATGTGCCAAAGGTGACGAGTCGTCTGACAGGAAACATTATTTGCTTGTGCACTACCAATAGCTCGAAACAAATATACCCCATTGCGTTGCTCACCCGCTCCAATCAAAGTCCTCGTGACTCGGTCCTGTATAATACACAAATTAGAAGAAAATGTGATACGAGTGCAATGTAATTGCATAACAAGCTGTGCAACAGAAATAAGAGTGCAATGCATGGAAGGAACAAATAGGACATCTTCCAAATAAAGATTTCGCCCAAGGGAGAGTGACCCCTTTTGCTTTGCCAAAGCTATTTCTCCGTTCGGCATCCCAATCTCACAGTTGGGAATAGAAGATAAATTAGTCAGAAATTCAAGATTACCCGTCATATGTTGCGAAGCTCCTGTATCCAACAACCATTCATAATTCTTACCAGAAAGTTTGTCGGAGGAGGTCGGAGTACAAGCATTGAGAAGATTCACCAAAGTAGACACTTGATCGTTGCTCGTGCCGGAAAAATTATTACGAACGTTCTCTGCAGTTACATGGTTACTGTTCGAAGAAGCAGAGGATCCACCCTTGATGTCAACTGCATTAGCCCTACCACGATTACCCTGTCCACGGCCTCGAGACCCACTGCTACGACCAACTCCAGCCACCCTATTCCTCTCTTCCCACCATTCCGGATACCAGTGAAGTTGAAAACAATCTTTCACAACATGTCCAGCTTTCCCACAATGAGAGCACGTACTGTCTTGTCTCGGAAAACCTTGACCGGTGGCGAAGGTTTTGGTCCAGAGTAGCGACATCGCGGACTGGAATATCCCTTTGCAGCGAAGGCAACGGCTCGCCCTATCTTCGTTTCCTTTAGCTACGTCATGCCTGCTTTCTTCTTGGGTAATCAAGGAATAGGCGCGAGTAATGGGTGGAAGAGGATCGGTACTCAAGATGTTGGAGATTACCGTCCCAAATATGGCCGATCGGGCCCATCAAAGCGATGAAGCTTCTCGGCTTCTGTTTCTTCGTCAAAGTAGTCGCTATATCGCAAGTGCACCCTTGGCAAGAACGGCTAATCGGAGGATCATAATTAACAAGTTCATCCCACATCAATTTGAGTTTACCGTAGTATTCCACCACCGCAACCCTCCCGTTTGCAATTAGCAATCTCGGCTTTAAGTTGGTGAATGCGAGGTGCATTGCCAACTGAAAATCTCTCTTGGAGATCATCCCACAGAGTCTTGACCAAGTCGGCATAAGTCAGTGTTGAGCGTAGGGTCGATTCAACCGTATTGAGGACCCATGCTACCACCATGGAATTGACCATAAGCCATTCTTACGTATCACTTGCATGTGCAGATCCGCACCGGTGATGAAGCCAAGCTTTCTTTTAGCTCCGGAGAGCATTCCTCATAGATCGAGCCCATTCGTCGTAGTTTGAACCCTTTAGAATCACCGGTGAAATTATCAAACCAGGATTGTCGGAGGGATGTAAATAAAACGGAGAGTGAGTCGGATCATCCTTCTTGGAGGAGGAGACCTTCGTTGGATCAACTTCATTAACCATAGCAGCAATCGGCAGCTAGGTTTTAGGTGAGGATCAGTTTTGAGGCTCTGATACCATGAAGAAATATTGGAGTGAATTATCTGTTATTGTCTAGTTGAGACCATAGCAGCAATCGGCAGCTAGGTTTTAGGTGAGGATCAGTTTTGAGGCTCTGATACCATGAAGAAATATTGGAGTGAATTATCTGTTATTGTCTATTACTCAACTGAGGAATTTGCATATATATACAATGGAGAGCCCTTATATGAAGAGACTAAAAACTACTATACATTAACCTAAAATAAATGAACAAGCTTAATGTACATGAACAGAAGAGGAAGCATCACGGAGAGCACCAGTCGCATGAGGCGGGCGCCTGGGACACTTTGAGGCGGCAGCCTCAAAGGCAGAAGATCAGCGTTGGTGAAAATGGGTTGAGGCGGGCGCCTGGAACCTGGTGGTGCGGCCGCCTGGAATGTCGCAGTGGAAGCCGTAGAGAGGAGTAGTGAGGCGGACGCCTGGCTTCAAGTGGGGCGGACGCCTCACTTGATTGATAATAGTTGGCCTTGTCTGACACTATCTTTGCCAATGCCACCACTACGGCCCGTATTCCTTTGCTTAGGGTTTTGATAGATTTAAAGGGAATTAAGGATATTACTTGGGGAGAGGCTAGCTTAGCCGAATTGTACCATTCTCTAGATAAGGCTTGCAAGGAGTGCTGCTCTTTTCTGGATTGTTTTCAGTTTGCTCCTGAGGTATCATCGTTTCCTGAGCTCATCTCAAACTTTTCTTTCTTTTTGCTCATTTTAGCCTAATTCTTTGTTTGTTTCTGTTTTGCTTGTATGCCTGGCTCCGAGATCTTCTCTTGCCATCCTTGGGATCCGACTATTGATGCTACGATGTTTCCTGCCAGGGTTTGCTAGCATAGTGATGCTAGGAAGAGGAGGGAGTATAATTAAAGGGAGAAAAATCGTTGATTACGTTATAGGTAAGAAAGTTGTGGATGGAGCTCGAACTAACGCCATCAATGAGGGTCTTGCGGCTTACGTTCCTAAGGATCCTCCACCTCTTATGTTGATACTCCAGGATATCCCCGGGCCGGATGAATATCGGGTTGGAGTTCATGCCTATATCTTTATCGCTGAAGATCCCTATACTTCATTTTTGGCGAGGAAGTAGAGGACACCATAGGTTATTGCAAGGTAAGAAAGGATAGCAGGGATTGGTTCTTCACAGCTCGGGGACCCCCCACTACCTTTTAATGACTTCTCATACACGATGGATGGTGTGACAAGGTGGGTGGTCATTCCTATTCATGAGTGGGCCAGGCCTCAGTTCCAACTTGCCCCAAATGCCACTGTGAGTAGCTTTTATGTCTTTAACCTTTGAGTGACTACTTTTACTCCTTTTATATCCATACATCCTCGTATTTCTTTCTATGACATGTTTCTTTTTATGTAGGTTCCAACACGCACTTATGATGCCCTGGTTCACAGGAATGAGGGGTGGAAGGCTTTTGCAAAAGCATTCTAAAAAAAATGATCTACAACTCCAAGGGGACTGATGCCGTGCCTGAGCCCATGCCTAAGATAAGATCCAACGCTATGGGAGCATTTGTAAAGACCCGAAAAATAATTTTTTTTTTTTAGTATTAGTTTAATTAGAAAAATAAATAAAATAATACTCCTTATTTAGTAGGACTTGGATTTAATTGGGTGGACCAAATCAATGATTTAATAAAGTGGGCTAAGTTGTGGGCTAATGAGGATAAAGGGCCCAAGGAGGTTAAAGCCTAGCTATAAATAATAAAACCTCCTCATTATTTTTCCATAATCCTTCATTAAACAAAGAAAAAAAAAAGTCTAAAAACCCTAGAGGGAGAGAGGGGCGGCGGCTGGACTGAAAAGAGGGGAGAACAGTCGGGATTTTGGTCTTCTTTGGCCAATCTTTCTTCACCAAAATCAAGTTAATGTAATACCCTAAACCCTAGTTTTCGTTTCGTTCAATTCGGAGTAAAAATGAATTAGTTATGAATTTTTGAAACTCTAAAACTATTTTATTCTAGGTTGTTCATTCTTAGATTTTAATGGTTTAATCTTAGAGCCTAATGAATAAATTGAGGGTTTGAGTAATGGGGAATTGAATGTTACAATTGTTGGACTTTTGTATGGCTTCTTTAAGACTTAACAGAAAAACTGACGAGAAAAGTAACGGAGATTGAAAGAATAAAAGAAATCAAGTCGAGTCTTGTATTTGATACAATCTCCGTAAGAGTTATTTGTCCCGCACAGGTGCTTACGGTTGAATGACAAAACTCTCGTAAGATAAAACGACTTTTTATTAGTTATAAGGAGCACTCCAATATAACTAATCTAACGAACAACACAAGGTTTTAGAACTTTGGACTTGAAAGATTGAATGCAACAATATGCAATGATTTGGGTATGTTAATCTATCTCTCTAGAGGGTAAAAGGCTCAGAATGACTGTGAAAAATAATTGAAATTCGGAGGGAAACTATTTAAAGAAAGTTAAAGGGTTCATGGCTGTTCACTCCAAGAGGTGCCAAAACTGTTCAGAATCTGAGCACGAGCGCGGCCGCTCTTGCCTTGAGCGCGACCGCGCTCTTATGCCGAGATCAACCCCATGTTTTACTTAACTCAGCGCGGCCGATCTAGGCTAGAGCGCGACCGCGCTGAAGCCCAGAAAATTGCCTCTTCGAACAGTTGCGATTGATCAATCAGTCCAAGCACGTTTTGGCTAATTCAAATCAATTTTTAACCCTTTATTTAACTTCCGTTAAGTTACAAAAACACTTGTCATTAATTCTCATTCACCCTAAATGGTTTTGAGACATTAAATGAGTTTAATAATCTACAACAAATGTAGAATACATTTTGTAACTAGTTCCGTTAACACATAACGAACTTCCGTTAGAAATCTAGGTCAACGTTAAGTCAAACTTAACTTTCCGTTACCCATTTCCAACAATCCCCCACATGAATGACAATTAATGCATGAATGCAATTTCGTCCAAAGTTCCGGCGAACTATTATTACATCGGGATAGATAGCTTGTGGCCTTGAATCTTCCCTAGTGAAATATTATCGGATATACTAGCCATTTGGTAGCGAGTCGCTTTGAACCAGTGACTGTCGGGTGTATACCAAGACAATAATACTCACATAATAACAGCTCTAACAATTGTTGTTCTCACGTTTTTGTCCATTTTGGCCCTGGACCCTATCTCATTCATAATCGTTCATTTAGAGGCGGCCTAATTACCTCTTGCTTTATATAGGTGATTCTCACTATAAGGAGTATCATGCACTACTCCACCCGTAGGTATAGAAATCATTAAAAGTTTTCTCAACTTATCCTCACCACTGCTGCATGTGCTAGTACTTGGACGTTCTGGGAATGAGTATTCAACATCTCTAGGTTAATAAACCGAGTTGTTGTTTCCAAGTAACTCTACTAGAACTTATAACTTGGTTGTCTCATTGAACCAAGGGCCTGGGATCTCCATTTCTCAAGGTTGAGTGTCCGCTATAAGTTCTTTTGTTGTGGGTTTTTAAACCCATTCCCCTTAACAGTTTATACAGTTGATCTTTATTACTACCCTTAGGTAGACGGATCCGAATTTGACTTCACATGGCTAGTTGTGACAGTCGCATTTTGAGATCAATTGTACTATGGTAGTGTGTCTAAGACCATTATGTCTAGACTTACCATGATGTTCTACACCTTTTCCTATTTCTCATTGTCGTCACAATGCCTTAGGTCATGTAGACACAGACTTATTCCACAAAGGAATATCTTTCAAGACCATTCAACTTATAGGAATTGTAATCGTTAATCATAAGTATATCTTTAAGTACACCAAGTACTTATGATTATACTATTCCGGTGATTGATTACAATTACAATTAGACCTTTAGTCTATCTAGAATGATCAGTCCCTTCGAGTGATCAAATTCTTCTATCGGTCAGTTTCTTCAAGTGGTTATTATCTCTGTACCGTTTCGACTTCCCAAAATTAGTATCTCTAAGTGGTTTGACCTCCTTAGAGTCTACTTTTCAGGAATCTACTTTACAGAGAATACCTCTCAAGAATCTATTTGAACTTTCGAAGTACTTTTTCAAGATAATGGGATTGTGAAGGAACTAATCCTTCAGATGTTCTAGAGATCTTTATCTCTAATATAACATCGGCTAATCCCATATCTTTCATGTCAAAGTTCTTCTTTAACATGTATTTGGTATTCATGATCAATTCTTGACTACCATTGTTATCCACGTAAGGACAGACTATTAACAATTGATTCAGATGTTCTTTTAATGTATGTAGACACATTTGTCACATTCATTAATCTTGAATCCATTTGATAACATAGTTCTATCGAACTTCTTATGCCACTGTTTAGTTGCTTGTTTAGTCCATATGAATACACAAGTAGATCCAACACGGTTGTGCGACATAGAACGCTCTGTTGTGTCATTTTGGATAATCTTGCATGAATCATAATGTCCTTTTGACAACTATCCTGGCTTTCTACTTATCAACAGATCCATAGGCTTTATACTTTCTTTTTAAGAATCCAATTGCAACCTAATGGTTTGCAACTTGGAGGGAGATCTACCAATTCCCAAGTATTATTAAGCATTATGAATTTTTATCTTACTGTTAATAGCCTCTTTCCAGAATGAATTATCCGGACAGCATAACGCTTCCTTAACTTGATTCTTTGATTCGTTTTCCAACATAAATGATAGAAAATCAGGACCAAAAGACTTTTCCACTCTTGCCCTTTTACTACGTCTAAGTCCTTCATCCTTAACTTTGAGATGGACCGTTTGTAGTCTAATATTTAAAGGTTTCATCCTTGGCATATCTAGTTTTGCAACCCAACGGTTCGCATTGGAAGATTAACCATCTTCCAAAATAGAATAGGATGCATTTGTCCTTCAACTGTATCTTGGTTTTTCTTCTTATTAAGAAGACCACCACCGTTTCTATAAATTTTCTTATTAAAATTTATGCATTTCCTATCATTTCAAGGAAGTATTTGCTTAAGTATTTCTACTTTAGCCGAATACCCCCACAGTTTAGGTATTTATAAAACAGCTTACGAATACTTCAAATTCGTTAGGAGTTTTTATCATCAAATAACTTCCACATATATGATGATCCATTCTTTTAACTGTTAATAGTTTAACAGTTTCTATTAATACTAGAAGTTCATATCAATAGAACTTATGTATTTAGCTTGTACCCCCACACTTGAGGTGTACCTCCACATATCAAATATTTTATGAATGTCCTAATTCATATTTAATATTTTCTTTTATGTGGAGTTATTTAATTGTAATAACCAAGTTATCTACAATGTCTTTCATCTCCTTGAGATGAACCGACGACATAGTCATATCTATGTTTAAGTGAGGTCTCTTCAACCATTTTTCCCCGTAAGGAAACTCGTTTGAAGAATACTGCATTTTTCATTTCAAATTTGTTCGTCACAAATCTATATGCAATACTGTTAGTTTGCATATCCAATGGAAACGTAATCCATGGTTTTGGGTCCTATCTTAACCTCTTTAGGTTTAGATATTTCTACCTTTGCTAGGTATACCCACATAAGACGGAACTTATCAATAAGGAGTTCACCATCTCTTTAAAAGTTCTATCTTCCTTTTTCAATTGATTTGAGTGTGTAAGAAGCATTCGTTTGATAAATAAGTGTCAGCGTCCCAACAATTATTTTTCAAACGGTACTACATACTAACCATCTCTATCACTTCGAAACTCTTAATTGCTAATTAAGATGAATCACAAACCTTATTGTTTACTTAAAACTTTAAGGTTTTACTATTCCAAAAGACAAATTTTTGCATTATCAAATGCAATCATAAATAGAAGTAAAGAACTATCTATTTACTATCTCTGGTTTGAACTGATTTCTACAAAAGAAATCACAATTGATTTGCGAATCAAACTTCATCTTAGGTAGTAATTTTAAATTAACTCGTCGACTTAGTGAATTTAAATTTACTTAACCTAATTGAACACGCCATAACAATTGGAACACTTCAAACCAAGTAAATAAAATTTGAAATTTTATTCTTCGCACTTAGGCGGATAAACAATTAAAATTTAAGTTAAGGAGTCCTTCAACAAGGTACCCTTTACTAACACAATAACCACATTTGGTCTATTCAATCTTATGCCCCTAGGCTAAGTTGATCAAAGTCCAATGGAACATTTCTATCTTCGTTCACATTGGCTTGAAGAGGATTTCCATCTTGGTTGTTGATTCTAGGATGTCGACATTCCCTAGCCATATGCCCGGGTTTGCTGCAATTAAAACAACTACCTTTAACCTTCTTGGTGGTCCTCTTCACTTTCCCGGTGTTCTTTCTCTTGTTTCCGGCACTTGTTCCCACCAAGTTCACTTTCGGTCTTTTAGTCACAATACACATAGTATTGTGCATCTCGAGAAAATCCCAAAGTTCTCTCGCGGTCTTTATGCCACAACACACCTTGTATTGTGCATAATCCAAGCCACTAAGAATGTAATTGCGACACAAGAAATCACCGTGATTCCATGTATCCAAGTCATTCTTTGCTTTAGATTCATCCTCATCGGATATCAATGGTGGATATTCCCAGAGAAAATGCACCAATTTTAATGTTGTCAAATAGATCAACATTTTCTGTTGCCACCTTTTAAAGTTCATCCCGGTAAGAATACCCGGTCTTTCCGCATGTACGAACACATGAGACGGAGGGAGAGCATTAAGAGGTGCAACCCTTGAGGTTGTACGGGAAGGAGGTTTCTTACCATGAACCGGGTGAGACGGTGTAACATTGTTGAACGTAGCGTCACCTTGAGAAGGAGGCGTCACATTCCCTTGACTTGATTCTGTGGAGTCTTTCTCGTTTGCCATCTTGAAGATCTTGAAGAAGCGCAAATAACTCTTACGATTGTTGGACTTTTGTATGGCTTCTTTAAGACTTAACAGAAAAACTGACGAGAAAAGTAACGGAGATTGAAAGAATAAAAGAAATCAAGTCGAGTCTTGTATTTGATACAATCTCCGTAAGAGTTATTTGTCCCGCACAGGTGCTTACGGTTGAATGACAAAACTCTCGTAAGATAAAACGACTTTTTATTAGTTATAAGGAGCACTCCAATATAACTAATCTAACGAACAACACAAGGTTTTAGAACTTTGGACTTGAAAGATTGAATGCAACAATATGCAATGATTTGGGTATGTTAATCTATCTCTCTAGAGGGTAAAAGGCTCAGAATGACTGTGAAAAATAATTGAAATTCGGAGGGAAACTATTTAAAGAAAGTTAAAGGGTTCATGGCTGTTCACTCCAAGAGGTGCCAAAACTGTTCAGAATCTGAGCACGAGCGCGGCCGCTCTTGCCTTGAGCGCGACCGCGCTCTTATGCCGAGATCAACCCCATGTTTTACTTAACTCAGCGCGGCCGCTCTAGGCTGGAGCGCGACCGCGCTGAAGCCCAGAAAATTGCCTCTTCGAACAGTTGCGATTGATCAATCAGTCCAAGCACGTTTTGGCTAATTCAAATCAATTTTTAACCCTTTATTTAACTTCCGTTAAGTTACAAAAACACTTGTCATTAATTCTCATTCACCCTAAATGGTTTTGAGACATTAAATGAGTTTAATAATCTACAACAAATGTAGAATACATTTTGTAACTAGTTCCGTTAACACATAACGAACTTCCGTTAGAAATCTAGGTCAACGTTAAGTCAAACTTAACTTTCCGTTACCCATTTCCAACAACAATAAGGTAATCATAACCCTAGTTTTTCTTGATTCGGAATAAAAAGAATTTAAATCTAAAACAATTAATATGATTTGAATTGTTTGATTAATTAGTATGTGAATTAAATGATTTGGGTAATGTGTAGAAAATAAAAAGAAGAACAAAAAAACAATGTTTTGAACCCCATTGAGAGTAGGCCGAATGGCCTAGGGGTGTTTGGGTTGTGTTTTTGTTTAATTATTAAACTTTTGGTTAATTTTGAAAAAGCATAGTTAGTTTTTCAACTTAAAAAGGGACCAAACTGGATGTTTTAAAAGCTGAATAGTTAAAATTCTGAGTTTCAGTTAAGATAATTCACTGGACAGTTAATTAAGGGACTAATCTGAAAAGTTCAAAGTTTCTGAGGGACTGTTCTGCAATTATTTAAAAGTTGAGGGACTGTTTTGTAATTATTTAAAAGTTGAGGGACTGTTTTGTAATTATATAAAAGTTGAGGGACTGTTTTGTAATTATTTAAAAGTTGAGGGACTGTTTTGCAATTATTTAAAATTTGAGGGACTGTTTTGCAATTATTTAAAAGTTGAGGGACTGTTGTGCAATTTTTCAAAAGTTGAGGGACTATTTTGTAAAATTCTGAAAGTTAAGGGACTTCTTTGTAAATTTTAGAAAGTTAAAGGACTTTGTTGAAAATAAGAAAACCTAAAGGAACCTTTTGAAATTAAGAAGAAAAATAACACTTTGGTATTAAAAAAGAATACTAAAAGACATAGGTTCCAAGAATAGTAGGGTTTCGAATTTGAAAGCTTTTGAAGAAGGGAACTTCCCAAATAAAGAAGGTTACCCAAAAGAGAGGAGGAACCGAAATTAGGAAGCTATCAAGGAATTAGACTTCCATGGAAAGGAATGAACCTAAGTTTCCTCTTGAGGAAAGATCTATAAGAAGAAAATTTCTAAAATTAAGAAACTGCTAAATTAGGAAAGTTTCCTAAAAATAGAAAGTTAGTTAACCAGTTAAAGTGAGTCTAAGAGTAACTCATAGGTTAACTAAGGAAAGGAAGTATAGGTACATAAGAAGTAATAAACAATTACTTGTGTCTAAGTTATGTTATTACGTGATTGTAGATTTCGCGTAAAGGCGTTGCTTAAGGAAGGAAAGCAAAGCTAAGGTAAGGAATTACGTTCCTAAGCACTTTGTGTATCAATTTCGTTGGAAACTCCATCGAGTCTTTTCAAAACATGAATGCTATCTGTGGCTGATAGTACTTTTCTAAAATACTCTCGCGAAATGTATCGTCATTTGAAATTCTTTATTCTATGATATGATCGTGTTCATGGAATATCTCAAGTATTGAAAATTGCTATGTGTGTTCACGTACCTATGAATGCACTATATATTATGACTTGTATGAAATGATGCATGCTAGTCAAGTATTATTAGATAACATGAAATGATGCATGTTACCTGTGAATGGATTATGACTTGTGTGAAATGATGCATGCTAGTCAAGTCTTACACTATGCTTAATGTAAAGTAAGTGTAAGGAAAAATGCGACATCAATGTAGGTGATCGATATTGGGAGTACTCAATGTAGGGTATATCCTATGGAATTGACGGAAGTGATGAAAATGTTGGGAGTACTCAATGTAGGGTATATCCTATGGAATTGACGGAAGTGATGAAAATATAACTAAATGTGTAGTTGCCACACTTTCCTTGCTTACTATATATATATATACATGTTTGATTTTAACATATCCTTGAATATACTTCTTTGGATCCGTTCATTCCGGTTGTCTCTTCATTGAACCGAAGGGACCACGTATGAACTTACTGGGCATTGTTCGCTCATTCCTTCATTTCTTTTCCCCCAGGATCGGAATAGAGAAGAAGGAGAACCGTCACCAGGAAGAGGCGAAGCATTTAAGTAGAATAAATTAGTTATTTAATGATTCCGAGTTTCAGAACTTTTATTAGTACTAGTAGTTGTACTTTGCCGTTACATTTGAATATTCCGCACTGATGTAATGGTTTGAACTAAATTACCTTTGTGGATCCGTTTTGGAATATTTATTATTCATGTTTATGAATTTATATAAATTATGGAAATTCGGTGTAGTTACAGCATTTTCTTCATCCAGTTCTGCTTGGACCTCTCGCTCCGTCTATCAATTTTCCCCTTCCCACAATAGTGGTGGGCATATCTTTAGTGATACTTCCCAAAGGCCTAACATTGATAACCCCCCTGGCCAGTCTCGGGATTGCTCACATTTCAACTCTCCCATTCCTGCCCAAATTTCTGAGTATGAACAATATGTCATTGATGATGCGAAGGCAAGTGACGACGAGATTCAATACGAGATGCGGGCTGGAAATTGTAACGAAGATGATAGTGACAGGGATGAGTCTTAAATGTCTCTACATGTGTTAGCGTGAGAAAAAACAAAAATTTATGTTTTCATGCATTTAACTAGGATGATACATTTATTTGATTTTGAACAATGCACTGGCCTATTTTATTTTTTTTATGGGCAAGACGTTTCTTTTTTGGTTTTTCGATTTATGATCTAATAACATCATGGAAACTACTTTTATTTACTATATGTTTAGTGCATGTTATATGAGCCTCGGGTTGACTCCAAAGTGTTTAATGTGGTAAGAAAACCTAAAGGAACCTTTTGAAATTAAGGAGAAAAATAACACTTTGGTATTAAAAAAGAATACTAAAAGACATAGGTTCCAAGAATAGTAGGGTCTCGAATTTGAAAGCTTTTGAAGAAGGAAACTTCCCAAATAAAGAAGGTTACCCAAAAGAGAGGAGGAACCGAAATTAGGAAGCTATCAAGGAATTAGACTTCCATGGAAAGGAATGAACCTAAGTTTCCTCTTGAGGAAAGATCTATAAGAAGAAAGTTTCTAAAATTAAGAAACTGCTAAATTAGGAAAGTTTCCTAAAAATAGAAAGTTAGTTAACCAGTTAAGGTGAGTCTAAGAGTAACTCATAGGTTAACTAAGGAAAGGAAGTATAGGTACATAAGAAGTAATAAACAATTACTTGTGCCTAAGTTATGTTATTACGTGATTGTAGATTTCGCGTAAAGGCGTTGCTTAAGGAAGGAAAGCAAAGCTAAGGTAAGGAATTACGTTCCTAAGCACTTTGTGTATCATTTTCGTTGGAAACTCCATCGAGTCTTTTCAAAACATGAATGCTATCTGTGGCTGATAGTACTTTTCTAAAATACTCTCGCGAAATGTATCGTCATTTGAAATTCTTTATTCTATGATATGATCGTGTTCATGGAATATCTCAAGTATTGAAAATTGCTATGTGTGTTCACGTACCTATGAATGCACTATATATTATGACTTGTATGAAATGATGCATGCTAGTCAAGTATTATTAGATAACATGAAATGATGCATGTTACCTGTGAATGGATTATGACTTGTGTGAAATGATGCATGCTAGTCAAGTCTTACACTATGCTTAATGTAAAGTAAGTGTAAGGAAAAATGCGACATCAATGTAGGTGATCGATATTGGGAGTACTCAATGTAGGGTATATCCTATGGAATTGACGGAAGTGATGAAAATGTTGGGAGTACTCAATGTAGGGTATATCCTATGGAATTGACGGAAGTGATGAAAGTATAACTAAATGTGTAGTTGCCACACTTTCCTTGCTTACTATATATATATACATGTTTGATTTTAACCTATCCTTGAATATACTTCTTTAGATCCTTTCATTCCGGTTGTCTCTTCATTGAACCGAAGGGACCACGTATGAACTTACTGGGCATTGTTCGCTCATTCCTTCATTTCTTTTCCCCCAGGATCGGAATAGAGAAGAAGGAGAACCGTCACCAGGAAGAGGCGAAGCATTTAAGTAGAATAAATTAGTTATTTAATGATTCCGAGTTTCAGAACTTTTATTAGTACTAGTAGTTGTACTTTGCCGTTATATTTGAATATTCCGCACTGATGTAATGGTTTGAACTAAGTTACCTTTGTGGATCCGTTTTGGAATATTTATTATTCATGTTTATGGATTTATATAAATTATGGAAATTCGGTGTTGTTACACCATTTTTTTCATCCAGTTCTGCTTGGACCTCTCGCTCCGTCTATCAATTTTCCCCTTCCCACAATAGTGGTGGGCATATCTTTAGTGATACTTCCCAAAGGCCTAACATTGATAACCCCCTGGTCAGTCTCGGGATTGCTCACATTTCAACTCTCCCATTCCTGCCCAAATTTCTGAGTATGAACAATATGTCATTGATGATGCGAAGGCAAGTGACGACGAGATTCAATACGAGATGCGGGCTGGAAATTGTAACGAAGATGATAGTGACAGGGATGAGTCTTAAATGTCTCTACATGTGTTAGCGTGAGAAAAAACAAAAATTTATGTTTTCATGCATTTAACTAGGATGATACATTTATTTGATTTTGAACAATGCACTGGCCTATTTTATTTTTTTTATGGGCAAGACGTTTCTTTTTTGGTTTTTCGATTTATGATCTAATAACATCATGGAAACTACTTTTATTTACTATATGTTTAGTGCATGTTATATGAGCCTCGGGTTGACTCCAAAGTGTTTAATGTGGTAAGAAAACCTAAAGGAACCTTTTGAAATTAAGGAGATAAATAACACTTTGGTATTAAAAAAGAATACTAAAAGACATAGGTTCCAAGAATAGTAGGGTCTCGAATTTGAAAGCTTTTGAATAAGGAAACTTCCCAAATAAAGAAGGTTACCCAAAAGAGAGGAGGAACCGAAATTAGGAAGCTATCAAGGAATTAGACTTCCATGGAAAGGAATGAACCTAAGTTTCCTCTTGAGAAAAGATCTATAAGAAGAAAGTTTCTAAAATTAAGAAACTGCTAAATTAGGAAAGTTTCCTAAAAATAGAAAGTTAGTTAACCAGTTAAGGTGAGTCTAAGAGTAACTCATAGGTTAACTAAGGAAAGGAAGTATAGGTACATAAGAAGTAGTAAACAATTACTTGTGCCTAAGTTATGTTATTACGTGATTGTAGATTTCGCGTAAAGGCGTTGCTTAAGGAAGGAAAGCAAAGCTAAGGTAAGGAATTACGTTCCTAAGCACTTTGTGTATCAATTTCGTTGGAAACTCCATCGAGTCTTTTCAAAACATGAATGCTATCTGTGGCTGATAGTACTTTTCTAAAATACTCTCGCGAAATGTATCGTCATTTGAAATTCTTTATTCTATGATATGATCGTGTTCATGGAATATCTCAAGTATTGAAAATTGCTATGTGTGTTCACGTACCTATGAATGCACTATATATTATGACTTGTATGAAATGATGCATGCTAGTCAAGTATTATTAGATAACATGAAATGATGCATGTTACCTGTGAATGGATTATGACTTGTGTGAAATGATGCATGCTAGTCAAGTCTTGCACTATGCTTAATGTAAAGTAAGTGTAAAGAAAAATGCGACATCAATGTAGGTGATCGATATTGGGAGTACTCAATGTAGGGTATATCCTATGGAATTGACGGAAGTGATGAAAATGTTGGGAGTACTCAATGTAGGGTATATCCTATGGAATTGACGGAAGTGATGAAAGTATAACTAAATGTGTAGTTGCCACACTTTCCTTGCTTACTATATATATATATATACATGTTTGATTTTAACCTATCCTTGAATATACTTCTTTGGATCCGTTCATTCCGGTTGTCTCTTCATTGAACCGAAGGGACCACGTATGAACTTACTGGGCATTGTTCGCTCATTCCTTCATTTCTTTTTCCCCCAGGATCGGAATAGAGAAGAAGGAGAACCGTCACCAGGAAGAGGCGAAGCATTTAAGTAGAATAAATTAATTATTTAATGATTCTGAGTTTCAGAACTTTTATTAGTACTAGTAGTTGTACTTAGCCGTTACATTTGAATATTCCGCACTGATGTAATGGTTTGAACTAAGTTACTTTTGTGGATCCGTTTTGGGATATTTATTATTCATGTTTATGGATTTATATAAATTATGGAAATTCGGGGTTGTTACAGTTGGTATCAGAGCTCCGATTTTAGGTCTCATGGGAAGTGTTAGATCTAAGTACCTGGGAGTTGATAGAATTGACTTTTGAGGAATGGACCCCAGAGTTGAAAGTTAGCTCTAAGTTGCAATTATAGAGTTAAGTAGACTAGTGGAAAAGTTAAAGGAATAACTTACTCGTTGCTTTGGAAGATTAAAGCATATTTACTTTAAGTATATAAATATTATGTATTGAAGATATACTAATGATGATCTGTCTTGATTCTAGGAGATGATCAGGAGATATTCTTTGAGTTTTGGCTGGTACTATGACCTAGAAGAGTCAAAGGTACCTATATAAAAAGACGAGACAGTTATCGAGGTAATAAAGAATGATGTTTCTAAGGTGAGATACTTGAGGTACAAGCTGAAGAGATTGGGAGTAGTGAAGCTACTCCAATTGTAATTGAAGATGATGATCAAGAGTTAGAGACAGTAAGAAGGTCTAGAGGAAGACCAAGAGGTTCTAAAAAGACACCAAAAGGTACCTAGTGAAAGACCTAGGGGAAGACCTAGGAAGGTGTTGTTTCACGATTGAAAAGTGGGACGTTGAGTTATTTATGAGTAGAGAAAATGAGTAGTTAGTTCTAAACGAACTCCAGATATTTTGTTGAATTTAAAGAGTTTAATGCAATGATAATATTGGAGTTTATTTTGGGGAATTGTTTGTATTTTGTTCTTAAGTGTTAAGCGTGTGTGCTAACCTAGAACGAGAAAGTTGGTCTAGTGAAAAGACCATGTGTGAAAAGTAATTGGCTGATTGAAATGGCCAAGTGAGAACCATGATTGGTCTGCTGAAACGACCAATGTGAAAGGATGAACGGCCTATTGAAACGGTCAAGTGTAATTAATTTTGGGTCTAGTGAAACGACCGGTAGTTGATAAGTGGTTTATTGAAACGACCAAGGATCTAATAAAACGACGATTGAAAGGAAAAAGTTAAAATCTTTTGAGACGGACTTCAATGAGATAACTAGCTAAGTAATAACTTATAAGAAGTTATACTTTCCCTAACTATAATGTCCGAAGGGGGAAGGTTACTGAATTTAGCAAGTTACTAAATTTAGAAAGTTACTATTTTAGGAAAGTACCTAAAATAGAAAGAATAAAGGTTCCTATTTTAGGAAAGTACCTAAAATAGAAAGTATAAAATAGAAAGTATAGAAATTACTATTTTAGGAGAGTGCCTAAAATAGAAAGTATAGAAATTACTATTTTAGGAAAGTACCTAAAATAGAAAGTATAGAAGTTACTATTTTAGGAGAATGCCTAAAGTAGAAAGCTTAGAAAGTTACTATTTTAGGAAAGTACTGTGAATACCCCGTCCCGATGCAACGCGCATTCGGAGGTTTGAAATAAATTAATTATATAAAGTCGGATCGAAATAGGATATTCATTTAGTGACACTCGCTTTAAACCATATTAAAAATATTAGTTTAAATTTTGAGAGTCGCCACGCCACTTTGATATAGCCCAAAGCTTTGAAAAAAGGCTAAACATGTTAATTGGGTTCGGGGGTCAAGTTACAACAGAAGAAGAAACGCTATCACTCCTATTGCCCGACGGATCGGTCTTTCTAGCATGTGGGGTGTTGGTTGTGTGCGGTGTTTACAGGAATAGATAGAAGAAGCGGGATCATGCATAAGGAGGAGGGGAGAGAAAGAATTAGTTGATGATCACACCCTAGAACCTTTGAGTTAGGCCCTCGGAAGGTGCACTAATCAACGTTCATCCTTGGGGGATTGTTGATCATGGGACAATTATAACTAAGGTGGAAGGAAAGAAATAGTTCCTAGATCCATTGGGTTCCTTGGGGCGAAACCTTAGATCATCCTCGGCTATGAACAATTAAATATATTAAAACAACCCTAAATCTAGCATATATGGCATAAGCAAGAAATAAAACAATTAAAATATGCTAAGCATGCAAACAATAATAATAAAGACAATAATAAGAAAACAAGAATATTAAAAAAGAGTCTTACCAATTGTAGCAAGACTTGGAGGTCGAATCTTGGCGATTCGAGAGGAAAAGAAGAACTAAAGGTTAAAGCAAGTACGGTTTGCTTCTCCCGGAGGAATTGTGTTGAGAATATGGGGAGCCGAGCACCCCTATTTATAATACCTCGGTACCTGGGCTGGGCTTCTAAAGGGTCGATCGGCTCTAGAATAGAAAGGTCGATCGGCTCTAAAATAAAGGGTCGATCGGCCAATGCACGGGCAAAGGGCCGATCGGCTCTTCCAACTGGTGTCCTTTCCAAGCTGACAGCGACGGCGCAGTACGGAAGAATTAATGACTCTTTTAGGGTTAGGGTTTCTTTAGGGTTTTTTATTAATTAACCGGGCCAGATACTTGGAATACCTTTTTTCGGACCGGGTACTAACAGTAGCCCCTCGGCGACGCTTCTTGTAAGACAAGTGGGGTCGACGATAAAAGAAAGGATCCGTCCTGAAAAAAGGGATTTCAGGAGGTAAGGAAAGTGATCTTGAAGGTGAGGTTGGGACTCGATCTGAGTCGCAAAAAAAGATGACCAGGTAGGTCAAGCGGCTGGACCCACGTCGGGCTACCTACGTATCCCAAAAGGAATCAAGCCAAGTCGTAGTTCGAAAAGGAAATTCAAGAAGTGTAGTCTTGATTTTTCCGAGGGAAAATATGTGGAAAGGAAATTCAAGCAGTGTAGTCTTGACATTTTCTTTTTGAAAAAAATGTGGAAAGGAAAATTCAAGCAGTGTAGTCTTGACATTTTCTTTTGAAAAAATGTGGAAAGGAAAATTCAAGCAGTGTAGTCTTGACATTTTCTTTTGAAAAAATGTGGAAAGGAAAATTCAAGCAGTGTAGTCTTGACATTTTCTTTTTTTTGAAAAAATGTGGAAAGGAAAATTCAAGCAGTGTAGTCTTGACATTTTCTTTTGAAAATATGTGGAAAGGAAAATTCAAGCAGTGTAGTCTTGACATTTTCTTTTGAAAATATGTGGAAAGGAAAATTCAAGCAGTGTAGTCTTGACATTTTCTTTTGAAAAAAGTGGAAAAAACTGTGTGGGAATCAAAAAACTAAGCATTTGACTTTTTGCGGGAGTCACCCCGAAAAAATATTAATTAAACAAAAAAGTGTTTGGAATCATGAAATAAATAAAAAATAAAAAAGAGGAATTATTTAAAAAAGGGTTTTTAAAAAAAACGGTTATATTTTTTTTTGGAAATAGGGGAATTTTGAAAATGGGGGTTTGTTTTTTAAAAAGGGGGAGAATTTTTTGAAAAGGGGGGGAAGTTCCTCGGGAAGGAGGAGCATTTAATTACCAGTCAACTCCCTCTGACCGAGGAGGACACGCGTCAGGTGGGGAGATTGAAGGGCCGATCGGCCCTATGCCCTGATTGGCTGGGGCCTTTTGGCGAGGATCGGGGTCACCAGGAGGGGATCCTGGCCGTTGGATCAGGCAAAGAAACACAAAAATGGGAGGGCCGATCGGCCCTTGCGTCCCATTGGCTGAAAATTCGGCCGATCGGCCTTAAGAGCACGCCCTCTTCTTCTCCGACCCACATTCTTCTTCTTCCTCTGAAATCTTCTTCTTCTGCCGAGTTCTTGAAGGTATTTCGCCGGAAAAATTCTCTTTGTTCCCTTGATTTGTGCAGAGACTCACCATGAATCCTCCAGATTGGGTGGATGATGTGATTTCCATGATGAATTGCCCGGATTATCAGTCATTGGGTTCATACACCGGCGGCATGGGTGATCTTCATGGTTATGGTGGAGGAGTAGGGGCTAGTGGCCATGGTGCCGGGGGAAGCCACGGTTCTGGCAGTTTTAGGGGTGATTTTGGTGGTATGGGTGGTGGTTTTGGTGGTGGCTATGGAGGTTATGGAGGTGGCAGCCATGGCGGCAGTGGTGGCGGTTATGGAGGAGCTGGCGGCGGCAGCCATGGTGGTGATGGCGGCGGTTATGGCGGCAACGGTGGTGGCGGCCACGGTGGTGATGGCGGGAATGGTGGTGGTGATGATGATGAAGATGAGGTGGATGTTGATGCCGGGGAGAGTGATCGGAGTGACGCCGGCGGGAATGCCGAGGCTAGGAGGCGGCGAGCTTCGCGTAACTATCGGCCTTCGAGGCTGTTCTTTCTATTGCACAACCAGGCGGACTTTTATGCGGGCCTGAATCTTCACGGGTCCACTGGTCTCCGATCCCGCGTCGGGATGAAGGTACAATTTATTTAACAACATAATAATTGAATACATGTGCAAGGTATTTTTTATTTAAAATGCGAGTAATGACACATACATCTTTGTGTTTACCTGCAGATGAAGAAGATGAAGGGACGTAGTTCCCTTAAGGCGGTTGGTGAGTTGTGGGCGTTGTTGCCGGCCGGTGAGGGTGGTCCTCGCGAGATGGTGTGGAATTTGGGTTTGGGCCCCTTCTTTGATATGGTAGCACTGATGGGCCAGACCCGGAAGTGTAATGCGGTGGTTAAGGTGTGTCGTGAGTTCTGGTGGGACACGACACATACTTTCCATCTGAGTTGGGGTGAGGCTACGATCACTCCTACTGACTTTGCCGTCCTCACCGGGTTGAGGTTTACGGATGTAGTGTTGCCTTTCGACGAGTCTTTACATTCTGACAAGGCTCGTCGGATTGGCTTGTTGGTGCTAGCGTCGGCCCGAGCAGGAATTTCGGTGTTGACGCAGGGAAGCTGTACAGGCTTGTGGAGACTGCCATCGATCGATACAGGGTCGGTCAGTATGGGACGGACGCACTTGTCCGGGGATTCCTCTGGTATGGTTTATCAGTGGCTCTCTTTCCCAACTCGGGCCCGGTGTGCCGATTCTCTTTATTGGGCGCCTTGTCCGACTTGGACTTAGTGCGGCATATTTCTTGGGGTGGGGCCGGCTTGGCTGAGCTGTACCGGGCCCTTGACACTGTTTCGAGGTCCAACACCTCTTCTTTCGATGCTTTCCACTTTGTGCTGGAGGTACGCTAACTCTTGTTATTTTCACTACCTCTTACTTGTTACTTGTCTTTCCGTCTTTTGTAACTGTCTGCTTTTCTGTCTTTTGTAGGCTTGGGTTTATGAGATCTTCGGCGTTGCGCCGTTCACCCTACGGGACCAGACTCGGGATGTGCCCGTCCTGCGGTACTGGAGGAAGGAGAACCGGGTTGAGGGATATCCGAAGACAGTTCGGGAATCTGATTTGAGGGCTGTGTTTGATGGTCCCAGTAGACCTGAGCTTTTACTTTTCCCTTGGACCCCCGAGGCTTCGAGGTTTGTAGGTCTTTGTTCGAGGCGTTCTTGCTTCCCGCCGACTGCTGGTTGGATTGCTTGCTGACGAGATGTATCTGGGCGAGCGAGTGTCGAGACAGCATCATTCTTGGGCTCCTCTTTATGCGCCACAGCATCCTCCCAAGAATATGTGGTATCCGGACCGGCTGCCGAGGAGGATGGAGTACCTGTATGGGGTCCCTGCTCATCACTTCCGCCTTGACATGCCATACGTAGATTTCGTAGCTCTTTATCTGAGATCACCACAGGTGGTGCGACGGGCTGCTGCGGAGGCTCGAGCCTTGGTATGGGGAGCGAGGATCCAGTTATTCCTGAGCAGATGGCTGTTCCACCTCCTGAGATAGTATATATGCCTCCCTTTCCCAATCACTTCTATGTGCACATGGCTGACGGGGAGGTTCGAGTAGACTTGATACCCACAGAGGCTGACGAGGTTGGGGGTGATCATCTTCCTCCCGGTGGCGCTGGCGGGGTATGCCTTTTACCTTTCCTCTTTATATACTGATACTTTATACTTTAGCTGTGATGTAACTCTCGCCCTTTGATTTTTCAGGTCACTCGAGAGTCTTATGTGCGGTCAGTGAGGCACAGTAATGTGCTGACCCGTCTGCTGAGGAGTGCGGTGGCGGCGCTTTCTTGCCAATCTCGGAGATCGGTAGATGTGGATCCGGCACAGGGGAGACAGCGATCCCAGGGTGAGGGTAGCTCGACATCCGGATTTTCTCGTGGCCGTGCTTCGACTTCCCGTAGGAGTCATTAGGACTTTTATTTTTTTTTTATGTAGTACCTGTTAGGAAAAAAGTAGGAGCAGACTCTAGATTTTATGCTGACTCACTGTATGCATCTGATCTATGTACTAGTTATGGGTTATATATAAAAGTTAATCTTTTCCATTTATGTACATTTCTATTTTTGGGATGTTATCTATTTTTGTACACTTCATTGGACAAAATGAGGACAAATAAAATAAAATAAAGTAAAGTAAAAAAATTTGAAAATAAAAAATAAAGAATGAAGATAAAAATAAAATAAAAGAGCAAAAGGTGGGGCCTTGGAACTTGCTGCATCTGCGTTGAAGTTGGGGAATTAAAGGGTCGATCGGCCCAAATATAAAGGTCCGATCGGCCCAAATATAAAGGTCCGATCGGCCTTATGCTGAAAAGGCGGCGGTTGGTTTTCCTGGAAGGGGCCGATCGGCCCTCCAATCCCTGCACGGATTCCCTTACTGTCCTTTTCCTGCCCGGATTTTGACACCCAAAACCTATAAATAATTCCCTTTGTCAGCCAATATAAGACATAATTTTCTCTCTTCTTTCGTACTGTTCTGCCCCTTTCTTGCTGTTGCTTTTTCTTTTGTTCAGGACAGCCATGAATTCTCATCCCTCCGTCTTGATGGAAAAACAAAACAATTTTGAGAGTGATTTGGCCGTTTGGGTATCCAAGGTACCTCGTTCTGCTCGCCATGCTTTTGATAAACGCTTTGGGGTGAAGTGTGTTTGGTCTCTTTTGCCCATGCATCCCAATTGGAATCTTTTACATCTGCTTTTTGGGATGAATCCAATCATGTTTTCAACTTCTCTTACAACGAGATTACACCCACCTACGAGGATTTTCTTGCTCTGTGTGGAGGGGATGATGTCAGTTTGATAGCGGTTCCACAGGATAGAGTTCCGTTGGTGACAAGGGTGGCCAAATTTACGCACTGCCTACGGTTTGTGGCTAGAGGTTTGGTTGAAGGTGTAGACATAGATATCTGTGATTTGCCGGGGAGATTTGCTCATGGTGATGACTTCGACTCAGATTTTGCCTTGGATTGCCTGGCCCTCTGCTTATTTTCCAAGGTTCTGTTTTCTCCTTATGTGGGTGTAGCTACCAGTGGATGCTTGGATATGGTTGATCAGGCCCGTTCGGGGAGGAGCATTATTCCGGTTCTTTTGGGCGAGACGCTTCACGGTATCTCACAGATAGCTAGGGGTGCTCCGCTTATGACTAGGGGTAGTGCCAAATTACTGACCTCGTGGCTCGAGGACCGACTATTTGTTCTAGAGATTCCCCCTTCGAGTGTTAGGCCTTGGTTTCATGGTTGTAGAAGGAAGATTGATCCACTTTCCAACTTGTCAGAACGGGAGTGGAAGATGTATTTGGCGGAGGTGGATACTGATAGGATTCATTGGCGAGTACAGCATTGGGGCCTTTCTTTCATTCGGAGCCTTCAGCTTGGGCAATGCCTGATTCGTGTACCAGCTTTTGAGACTACCACCTTTTATTATGCGGGCGGGTACTTCGGCAGTATGGCATGGAGCAGGTCCGTCCTCCAACTTGGGGTACTTCTGAGTTTGATGATTCTGCCAAAGTCCTTCCAATGGACGTTGGTGTTTCAGTTTTGATGGTGAGCTTATGGAGTTCTCATGGGATGCCACGAGTCTATCTTGCGCAGCGGACCCTTAGCACTCATTTGTCGCATGCTTATCTGACATGGTATGAAGAAAACTTGGGACCGATGAGGGAGACTTTGTATGACTTGAGACGGAGATTGGTTCCTAACATATCTTCGAGCCGTTTTCTCAGAGACAAGGAGGCTTTGGGGATTTCTCTAGACACAGTGGAGGAGAATCCTCCCAAGAGGATGGAGCGGAAGTTGAAGGGTAAGGCGATCGAGGAGGTTCCCCCATTGAAGAAGAAGTATTTGCCTTATTTTAAGAGAGAAGATAAGAAGAAACCGACTCGACGAGCTGCCAAGAAGAAGAAAGATGGAGATGAGGGGCCTAGTGCCAAGGAATAGACCTTATATGTCCGAGTATCCACCCACAGTCATATGCAGACACATTAGTTATTTATTTTGTCTTTTTAATTTTTTTTAATTTCTTTGCAAGTTATTTAGTCATTAGTATAGTCGAGCTTAGACTCATCAAATAAGTGTAATCATGCATTGATTGTGGGAAAAAAAGTGTATTGCTTTAGTAAAAACAAATTGGATGTTTATTTATTTTTTGGACCGCGCCGATTAAGGCTGCCTACGTTCCCCTTTTACAATGAGAACCAAGGGGCTCAGGTCGTCGTAGTTCATTTTCATCAAGCTACTATTTTTTAGAAAGGGAAGATAGAAGCGGGACAATTTTTATTTTATTTGCTCTAACTTTTGCCTAGACCGCCCTTTACGGGTTTTCAATCTAGCGAGCTTTGAACGCACCCTTTCTTTTGTTGCTAGACCGCCCTTTGCGGGTTTTCAATCTAGCGGGCTTCTTTTTGCGTTTTTTTTTTTTTTTTTTTTTTTTTTTTTAGAAGGGGAGGAAGAGCTTAATCATAGTAGCGTGCGAGCTTGCTGAGGTTGGTGGGCTCCTTGAATTCGTTGCCATCCAAATCTGCCATTTTAAGCTTGCTCCACGAGAATATCTTCTTGATCACATACGGGCCGGTCCATGTAGGGGCCCACTTCCCAAGAGGATTGAACTTATTGGGGAGTTCTTGCTTCAAAACCAAATCTCCTTCCTTAATGTCTAAGGGCTGCACCTTTTGTTGAAAGCCCTTGCTTTGTCCGTCTACGATAGGCTCGGATGTGTTCCATAGCTTTGAGTCTGCGCTCGTCAAGTGTGGCCAACTGATCATATCGACTGCGGAGCCATTCAACTTACGCTACTTGATTTTCTAATAAGATCCTTAAAGACGGGACTTCCAACTCAGCAGAGATCTTGCCTCCATCCCATATGTCGAGCAAAAGGAGTTTCGCTGTAGGCGTACGAACGGAAGTTCTATATCCCCAAAGTGCCAATGGTAGTTTCTCGGGCCGGTCCTACCTCGAATTGCTGTCTTTACGATTATCTGCTCAATGGTTTTGTTAGGCTTTGCCTCGACGGCTCCGTTGGTCGAGGCCTATAAGGGAAGACTTGTGCGGGTGATCTTGAACTACGCGATGTCTGTCACAATCTCCGCCGAAGTGGGACCCGTTGTCCGAGATAATCTCATTTGGTACTCCATATCTGCACATGATGTCCTCCTTAATGAACTGTGCCACCTTTTTGGAAGTTAACACCTTGTAAGATTTTGCTTCGATCCACTTGGTGAAGTAATCCACTGCTACTAATACAAAATAGTGCCCATTGCTTCCGGCGGTGTAATTTTGCCAATCACATCAATCCCCCATGTCGCAAATGGCCAAGGGGTTACCATGCTATACAACTCGTGAGGGGGTACATGGTTCAAATTGGAACACATTTGGCATTTGGGACATTTCCGCACAAACTGGATGCAGTCGGCTTCTATAGTGACCCAATAATAACCCAACCGTGTGATTTTCTGTCTCAACATTCTAGCATTCATGTGTGGACCGCACAAACCGTCGTGTACCTCTTCCATGATCACTTCTGCTCGTTTCGCGTCTACAGAGTAACGAGGAGACCATCGTAGTGTCTTTTGTACAACATATCATCTAGTAGAACAAAGCTGTCCAGGCCAATCGCTTCAATGCACTGCAAACTTTTGGCTTTCACATCTCCTAGAAAAGACACATCACCCTTCTTGAGATATTCATAAATACGCATGCGTACCACGGGTCTTTATTTTCCTCGACGTCGGCTTGAATCTCGCGGCGGTAGGCTTCGTAGCTTGATGGCGGGATTCTCTCTTCGGCCAACTACGAATGGTTTCTGGACATTCCGTGAGGGATCTCGACCAAAGAAGCCGGTGTAGCTAAAGCGTCGGCAAATCTATTTACGTCTCTGGGTAGATAATGGAATGTCACTTCCTTGAATTGCTTGACAAGCTCTTCCATATGAGTGCGTCTTGTTGCAAGTAGGGTCAACGGTCTTCCACTTCTTAGACGTCGATTGATAATTAAGGCGAGTCTCCATATACCTCCAACTCCTTCACATTACGCTCCAAGGCTGCTTCTAAACCGGCTATGCATGCCTCGTATTCAGCCAGCGTTATTGGTGGTTGTAAAATTGGCTTGATGGCGATGGGGTGTGCTCATCTTTGGGATCGACCAAAAGGATTCCTACTCATTGCCCCTCTTGTTCGCGGCTCCATCAAAGAATAGTTGCCATCTCTCTTCCGTATCAATGCTAAAAATCCTCATCTGGAAATTCCGGTTCAAGCCCTGTTCTTGTACTTGGAAACTACGCTAAATGATCTGCCATGGCTCTCCCTTTAGCTTTTCTCGGCACATAGGTGATATCGAATTCCCCCAGAAATACCGACCATTTGGCTAATCTCATGGACAAAGAAGGCTTGTCAAACAAATACTTAATTGGATCCATCTTCGACACTAGCAGAATCGGATGCGCCGCCAAGTAATGCTTGAGCTTATTAACCACCCAAACTAGCCCGGTGCAGGTCTTTTCCAATCTTGAGTAGTTTAGCTCACTCCCTTGCAACTTTCGACTAACAAAATAAACGGCGTTCTCCACCCGAGAGTCCTTGGCTTCTTGCGCCCGGCATAGCCCCAGCATTTGTATCGATTCTTTGTTAGGTACAATAGCAATGGTTTCTCCGAATGTGGGGGGCGAAGGATAGGGGGATTGACCAAGTATCTCTTGATTTCCTCAAAGGCTTCTTGACACTTCCAGTCCCAATCTATACTTGCGGTCTTCTTCATCAGTCTGAAAATCGGTTCACACATAGTGGTCAATTGATTAATGAAGCGGCTGATGTCTTTGTAACCGTCCCATGAATCCCTTAACTTCCTTTTCTGTGCGTGGTGGCTTCATCTCCATGATGGCTTGAATTTTCCTTGGATCTGCCTCAATCCCTCGTTCGGTGACCATGTAGCCCAGGACCTTTCCTCGAATAACCCCAAATGTACACTTGGCAGGATTCAAACGCATTGCGTGCTCTCGCAGTCTATCGAAGAACTTCCTTAAATCAATAAAGTGCTGACCGTCTGACCCCTTGGAATGAATGATCATATCGTCGACATACACCTCAATCTCCTTATGTATCATGTCATGGAATAATGCTGTGACCGCTCTCTGGTATGTAGCCCCTGCATTTTTCAATCCGAATGGCATTACAGTGTAACAGTACGTTCCCCATGGTGTAGTGAAAGCCGTCTTCTCTTGGTCCGCCTCTGCCATCTTAATCTGATTATATCCTGCGAAACCATCTACAAAAGACTTGACCTCGTAGTTAGCAGTGGCGTCTACTAGCATGTCGATATTGGGCAGCGGGAAGTCGTCCTTCGGGCTAGCCTTGTTGAGATCACGGAAGTCAACACAAACTCTAACCTTGCCATTTGATTTGCTGACCGTCACAATATTAGATAGCCACGTCGGATACTCAATAACTCTGATAAAACCCACTCGGAGGAGCTTCTCTATCTCTTCTTTAACTTGTAGAGACCATTCTGGCTTAATGCGACGCAATTTCTGCTTGACAGGCTTGGCATACGGTGTCGGCGGTATTCTGTGCTCCACTATCGAGTTATCCAGCCCCGGCATATCCTTGTATGACCATGCGAACACATCCGAATACTCCTTAAGCAGCTCAATCAACGCTTCCCTTTCAGTCCCTTCGAAGAAGCTTCCAATCTGTGTCTCCCTCGGCTCTTCTTCCGTTCCCAAATTAATACATGATAACACCTCATCGGCAGCTTGGGCCCGACCTTCCTTTTGATTGATAACTTGCTTAGAAACTTCTTTTATGTATTCATTGTTTAGTGTGTCCGCTTCTTCTAATGAGTCATTATTAACTAAGTTAATTTGATTGAGTTGAGCATTATTTTTAGTTAATTTATCATTAAGAAGATTGGCTATGAGGATACTCGGAAAGATCTAGATTTTCATTCATAGCGAAAGGGAAAACAACATTTGCAACTAACTCATAGTCTTCGACGTGAGGTCATCGAGACTTGGAAGACGACTCAAACTCAAAAGAAAACACATCGAGACTCAAACAAAAACGAGATGACTTTGAAGAAACGAGAGGACTTGGGGAATCGGGGAGACTCGACGGGAGGAGGCATCGGCCCGGTTCTTGAGCCATGTATTCCTTCGTGGCTACGGGTCCGCCAAATACGCACCAATTCTTGACTTTCCAACCATGGGTGTCACCAACGTCCTTGGATCCGTATCATACACCTGCGCTTCTGCCCCAATGACTGCAACCATATCATCTTCTATATTCGAGATTCCCCAAATCTTTGCAACGAGTTCGACCATCCCACTCTTACGCATCCTCTGAAACGGCAATGTTTTCAATCATCGGTTCATCCAAAGATACTGCCCTAGGCGATCGGCCAACCCATCTTCGGTCTTGATGACGTCTGGCTGCGGGTGTGACAACCTTGCCTCTCTTCTGGCGTGGATCCATGAGAACCGTCTTCAGCTTTGACCTATCAACTTCCGTATCCTTGAAAATTTCGAAACCCTTCTGCAACCTGCCTGTATGATCAAACCACGGCTCACTAAACTCCATGCAAGAGAATTCTTCGCCCTCCTTGACAAAGTAACTGTTGAGGGAAAGGCGGTATGGCCTCATCTCTCGCTGTTGGTAGGGCAGCTTCACCCTTTTGATGTATTCAATTCTTTCCATCTCGGCTTTATCTTCGGGAGTAAGGACGTAGCCCAAACCTTGGTGGTTGCGATGATCAATAGCCTCCGCTATTTTCGTGGGTCCTTGGAGATGCCTGCCAAGCCCCAGTCCTGGTACGAATCCCATGTTTCTCATCATTCTTATGGCTGGCCGTACTCTGTCTGATGTCTTTGTGAGATCTACCGCGCAAACTTGTGCCTGTGCTATTAGCTGAAAACCGCTGAACATAGAACTACCCTCTTCATGCTGAATCTGCAGGACTGGCTTTCCCCCAGTGCTTGTTCCTTGAGATGTTACCAGATCGCTGTAAATAACTGTCACTTGATCGCCCGACTGGAATTTCACACATTGATGCAAGGAGGAAGGGACTCCATTCATCTGATGCAACCATGGCCTACCCAACATGGTGAAGGTGGAAGGTATGTCTATGACTTGAAACTCGGCAATCATAGTAGTGGTCCCGCAAGTAAGGGGCAAACCGATTATTCCCAACACCGACCGGCTAGTAGAATCATATCCCCGCACGGAATGAACGAAGGTCTCAAATCTGTGGGACTTAGATCAAGGACGTCCATCATCCTGGAAGGCGGTATGTTCACCGGGCAGAACCGTTGTCTATAAAAATACGTGGCAACCTCTTTCCGTTGACTTCAATAGTGATGTGCGGTGGTTCATTATGATCCGATCCAAACTCCGGCATGTCCAACTACTGAAAATGTAATGATATTCCCAAAATGTATGTTGCCGATCATCCGCGTTACATCTTCTCGGCTTTGTATCGTACGGCACCAAAGTCGCAAAGCAAGATTCTGTTCCAACATCATCCTATGGGCATATGAGGACGTTAGCAAGGACCATAAGGATATATTGGCTTGAGTTAGCTTCACTGCGTGAGGATAGGGTCTTCTTTATCGGGGTTTATTACTTGAGTTTTCGGACCAAACACTTTCTTCGCCCCTTTATCTTGGTTGATACACTTTTCCGGACCTCGTGAGTAGACTAACCCCATTCTTCTCCATATCGGATACTTACGCGTGAATTTCAGCCAACGAGAGAGGTTTAGGACTCTCTTCCACATAACCACCATTTAACGAGGCAACTTCTCTAGACGGTTCCTCGAAAGACAAACATATAACAAGAAAATTCTTTATAAATTGAACTCAAATTACAAGCGACACATTTGCCTCACTGTCCGTCACAATGACTCGGCGGATCAGTGAGGTCTTTCTCTACCATAGCAATATCACTACCAACTATCTTACTAGGATTTTCTACCTTCCCTTCAATGATGAGCTTACGCACACCCCTTTTAAAGCAAAACCAGCATACTTGGAGAGTTTCGGCACGAACAATCCCTTTCGACAACAAATGAGAATACATCTTACGTCGACGGCCGCTTTCTCAAAAGCATCTTCCATCTCTACCGGGGTGATAAAATTACCTTCCACCATGTGGATCTTGTTGTTAGGGAGAGGATTCCCCACAACGTTTGGAGACTTCGGCTTCTCCACCTTACCTTGCCGAATCAAGTCTTGTACCAAACGCTGAAGAAGGCGAATCGAGTGTGACCCTTGTACTTGTGGTAGTGGCAGTATTTGGAAGCATCTAAGTCTTCTCTTGGGTTTAACGGTTCATAATTCTCAAGCGGCTTGACCAAGCCCTTCTTTACTAGTACTTCGAAAACCTTGCCCATCGGCATTCCAAAATCGTCAAACACATCTCTCTCGCGGTGAACATTGTTATTCCCCTCATTACGGCTTGAACATCCAAAGCGGCTTCTCCTTGCACATAATTTACTTGCCCCACTGGCTCTTTCTTTGCTACGGTATTGGCGGGAGCTCTATAGCGGAACGAATTATTAACAGCCCCAGTGTCCTTCGGTGGAGTGATCCCGGTGATGCCACTTTCATAACGTACGCCCGAATCCACCATTTCCCTAAGATTGGGAAAGTAACCATTACCAATGCCAACTTGTGTCCGGGCAACAAGCACTTGTAAAAAATCTGTTTTTGTTCATTCTCCTTGGGCGGATACTGAATTTCGCTCAACTTATCATTCCAACGCTTGTAGAAGTCATAAATCGACTCTCCATTCTTTTGAAGCGTGTGCTCCAAATCAGCTCTATTCACTTGCCAATCCATGTTTGCTTGATACTTTTCAGAGAACACCCTACTAACCTTGTCCCATGTGTCCCTTTCCTCCTCATTCAACTTCGTAAAACCAACGGAGAGCGGCCCCTTCCAATGTGCTATGGAACATTCTCGCCATCTGCTCGGGTGTACAATCTTTAGCCCTCATTGCCAACGTATAACTGTCTAAATGTGTCTTTGGGCAAGTGACTCCTCCAAACATGGCCATCTTGGGCATCTTGAAATCTTGAGGTAGGGGTGCAACTTTGCTCGGATTAAGCATCTTGATGGGGGACACACCTTGCTTTCCCATTTGCTCGGTCAATGCCTTCACTTGTTCAATCAATGCTAACACAGTCGGGTCTGTAGCAATGTTGGGGTTCTGCATGGCAGGGGGTTGAGTAATGGTAGGGGAGGTGGAGTAGGTAGGGATATGGTGGCCGGAATAATTGAAGGGTAAAGTGGGAGGGGGTAGATTAGCAAAGTGGTTCTTGGGTGTGTTGGCAGGAGGTTGATAGGGTCCTTTGGACTTGCTTGAGCTCCCATACATGACAGGTGGTGGAACATTATTGTAGTTGCTTGGAACATAGTTGGGTAGAGGGAAGGTAGGTGCATTGGGATGGGCGGGATTAGGAGCATTGACAGTTTCATCTTCAACATCGACTACTTCATTCCCCATCAAGATAACCTTGTGTCCCCTTTTACTGAGTTCCTCAACAAAATGATCCTTCAGCTCTTGATTATGGTTCTTCAAAGTGCGATTCTGCTCTTCAAGTTTCTCAACCCTCATGGTTAAACCGGCAAAGTAGGCGTGCAGAGCAGGCGGAATGTCATTGAAGTCGGGGTTGACAGACCTTCCATTGAAGTGGCCGGTGTAGAGCCGGTTGCGAGAGGCAAGCAGTGCGCTTGGAGTAGTGGGAGGCAAGGTTGTCATTGTTGAATGAAGAACGCGGCCCGACCTTAGCTCTGCGGAAGTATCAGAAAAGACTCGGTTTTAGGAGAGGGGTTGACTCAATGCAGTGTACTAGCTTAAAAATTTTATTTACAAAAGCTTGGTACATTTTAGTCCTACAAAGGTTGGAAGGGATACCCCTTTTTCGCAACTAACTAAATATCCTAAAGTGGTGAATCCTAACGACTAACCTTCTCGTATAGACAGTCAATGTGATTTTTATGAAAAGTACTACAAACCAATGATAGGCCAAGATCTTTTAACAATAAATAACTCGTCCTCACATAGCACGTCCTTTAAAAGGAAATCAATTTTTTGTGCTCTTAATCTCTCGATAGATCTTGACTTATCATTGGTTCGTGGTGACTCGACGTAAAGACCCCATTAATTGTCTATACAAAAAAGCTAGTCAAACCAACCGGTCATATGGAGTGTATTCCTAGAAAAGTGGGTGACGCAAGGGTTAGGTTTTAGGTTCCCACCGTGCAGCCGAAGCGCACTGATGAGTGGATGGCCAAGTGAGACTCGGAAGGGAGGAGACATGATCACCACACTTCCCGCACTTTGGCTTCTCCGGAGGGTAAAAGGGTGTCTGTGCAGTGTGACACGGACTCTAGTGGTAGTGTGAGGTAGAGAAATCTAATTCTTTTTAGAGAAAAAAGAGAAAGATTTTTTATTTACATGAAATGCATGCATGCAATGCAACAGTTAAGAGTAAAGAAAATAAAAAGAAATACAACACCACAAAGGAAAACGAAAGTCTGACCCACTTAGTTTGAAAAAATTTCAAAACAGTCCCCAGCAGAGTCGCCACTGTGAATACCCCGTCCCGATGCAACGCGCATTCGGAGGTTTGAAATAAATTAATTATATAAAGTCGGATCGAAATAGGATATTCATTTAGTGACACTCGCTTTAAACCATATTAAAAATATTAGTTTAAATTTTGAGAGTCGCCACGCCACTTTGATATAGCCCAAAGCTTTGAAAAAAGGCTAAACATGTTAATTGGGTTCGGGGGTCAAGTTACAACAGAAGAAGAAACGCTATCACTCCTATTGCCCGACGGATCGGTCTTTCTAGCATGTGGGGTGTTGGTTGTGTGCGGTGTTTACAGGAATAGATAGAAGAAGCGGGATCATGCATAAGGAGGAGGGGAGAGAAAGAATTAGTTGATGATCACACCCTAGAACCTTTGAGTTAGGCCCTCGGAAGGTGCACTAATCAACGTTCATCCTTGGGGGATTGTTGATCATGGGACAATTATAACTAAGGTGGAAGGAAAGAAATAGTTCCTAGATCCATTGGGTTCCTTGGGGCGAAACCTTAGATCATCCTCGGCTATGAACAATTAAATATATTAAAACAACCCTAAATCTAGCATATATGGCATAAGCAAGAAATAAAACAATTAAAATATGCTAAGCATGCAAACAATAATAATAAAGACAATAATAAGAAAACAAGAATATTAAAAAAGAGTCTTACCAATTGTAGCAAGGCTTGGAGGTCGAATCTTGGCGATTCGAGAGGAAAAGAAGAACTAAAGGTTAAAGCAAGTACGGTTTGCTTCTCCCGGAGGAATTGTGTTGAGAATATGGGGAGCCGGGCACCCCTATTTATAATACCTCGGTACCTGGGCTGGGCTTCTAAAGGGTCGATCGGCTCTAGAATAGAAAGGTCGATCGCCTCTAAAATAAAGGGTCGATCGGCCAATGCACGGGCAAAGGGCCGATCGGCTCTTCCAACTGGCGTCCTTTCCAAGCTGACAGCGACGGCGCAGTACGGAAGAATTAATGACTCTTTTAGGGTTAGGGTTTCTTTAGGGTTTTTTATTAATTAACCGGGCCAGATACTTGGAATACCTTTTTTCGGACCGGGTACTAACAAGTTCGGATCATTCTCTTTTCACTTACCGGAAGAATGGGTCAATATTAACTGTTTTAGTTTATGTTGATGATTTAATTGTTGGTGGGAATGACTCAGAATTAATTAATAAGTTCAAGGCATATCTTGGAAAATGTTTTCGTATGAAGGATTTGGGTTTCTTAAAGTATTTTCTGGGTATCGAGGTTGCACGAAATAAAGATGGGCTGTTTTTGTGTCAGCGCAAGTATGCGCTTGATATTATTTCGGAGTTGGGTATGCTTGGTGCCAAGCCGACAGGGATGCCACTTGAACAAAATCATCGCCTTGCTCTAGATAATGGTCCTCTTCTACATGCACCCGACAAGTATCGTCGGTTGATTGGGCGTTTGATTTACTTGACTATTACTCGACCGGAGCTTAGTTACTCTGTTCATATTCTTGCGCAGTTTATGCAGTCACCTCGTGTGGCTCATTGGGAGGCGGCGTTACGGGTTGTTCGGTACTTAAAATCGAGTCCGGGTCAAGGACTCATGCTTCGGTCTGATTCTAGCTTGCAGTTGACGGCTTATTGTGACTCCGATTGGGCTAGCTGTCCGCTTACACGGAGATCTATTACTGGTTACTTAATTCTTTTGGGTTCTTCGCCTATTGCGTGGAAAACCAAGAAACAACAAAGCTTGTTTCTCGGTCCTCTGGCGAAGCCGAATATAGGGCACTTGCAATTTGCCACTTGCGAATTGAAGTGGCTTAAGGGTCTTCTTTTGTCACTTGGTGTTATTCAACATGGTCCTATGCCGATTGGTGCGGACAGGTTTATTCCGCCATGCATATCGCAGCCAATCCCGTGCTCCATGAACGTACGAAGCACATTGAGATCGACTGTCACTTTGTTCGTGACGAGATACGCAATAAAAACATTGCTACTGCATATGTTCATACGTCTCAGCAATTGGCCGATGCTCTCACCAAGAGTCTCGGTGTCCTCCGCTTGCAGTTCTTCCTCTCCAATTTGGGCATTCGAGATCTTCACGCTCCAACTTGAGGGGGAGTATTATCAATCAAGTGAGGCGTCCGCCCCACTTGAAGCCAGGCGTCCGCCTCACTACTCCTCTCTACGGCTTCCACTGCGACATTCCAGGCGGCCGCACCACCAGGTTCCAGGCGCCCGCCTCAACCCATTTTCACCAACGCTGATCTTCTGCCTTTGAGGCTGCCGCCTCAAAGTGTCCCAGGCGCCCGCCTCATGCGACTGGTGCTCTCCGTGATGCTTCCTCTTTTGTTCATGTACATTAAGCTTGTTCATTTATTTTAGGTTAATGTATAGTAGTTTTTAGTCTCTTCATATAAGGGCTCTCCATTGTATATATATGCAAATTCCTCAGTTGAGTAATAGACAATAACAGATAATTCACTCCAATATTTCTTCACCAACCATAAGAAGGAATGAGCCAGCTGCTCGACAGACACTTCTCATGTGGTTTGATAGTTGTTTATAGATGCCTTTATTTAAATCTCTACATCACAGTCTCAATGCCCAAGGCTTTGTGATCAATATCAAATCCCATCAGTTCCCTACACTCGGAATTACTCAAGTTGTCCCTCCACTGAACAATGATCCTATAAAAAGGTAACCCGATAATAGCAGTGAAATTGGTAGGATTAAGGGTCACTTAATTCCAGCTCAGATGAAATGTGTGGGTGGTGTGTTGGAACAATTCTATTCCGTTAATATCTATGCATACTCATTTCTTAGAATAAGAATGATAAAAGAGAAAGGAAGTGGAAGCGTATACCTGATGAATCCATCTTTATGCCTTGATGTTCTTGAAGGCGGGAAGAAGATGAAGAAATGAGTAGGAGATGAAGTCTTCTAAATGATGAATGCCTTTACTTTATTCTCAGATTATGGAGAGAGAATTAATGAATTTGTGTGTGTCCTTAGGCTGATGGAAAGCCTTGTATATATAGGAACTGAAAAAGGCACTTCATTTAGGGACCACACCCTTTCATATGAAGTAGCAAATAGGTTACCTTTTGTCCATCATAAATAGGTAATCCTAAGCTCGGGAATTATACACATTGATTATATTTCTATACTTTATACAACATTATATTTATGACTTATACATGTACGTCTACATGTTTACATATATTTATTAAGTATAGACATTTTGCAATCCATGTTCTAACAATTTCCCACTTGGATTGCCCAAACATGTATTTGTACTTAATAAACCTTAATAAAATAATATTTACAATGTTTAAATGACAATCCTTATGTATACAATATTGTCATTCGAACAATCCCGTCCATTAGTTTTATAAGTATAAGGACTAAAGGGGCAGTTGTTGTAATTGATTCGCAACTAAACCCGCATTAATCACATATATATATCCAACTAAATGACATAGATTAAGTATAGATGTGTAGCATGGAAACATTGATGAATATATTTGGAATATGTACATATCTTCTTCCAACTAGTCCTACTTAACCAAATGAGATCAATAAATATAAAAAATCAAGATAAGAAGTACAACATAAACTTTCACTATATTAAATGTTATTAAAAGTTGTTACACCCATATGAGCGGTATGCTCGTGAAACGCTAAAGGTGATAATGCTTTAGTAAACGGATCCGCTAACATGGAGTTTGTTCCTATAAGTTGTATATCTAATTGTTTATTTTGTACTCTTTCTCTAACAACAAGAAACTTGATATCTACTCCCTCCGTCCATTTACATGCTTCACAGTTACTATTTACACGGTTATTAAGGAGGGAGTATTATATTGAAAGTGTTGTGAGTGTGAAAGTAAAATAGGAGAGAGAATGAGTGGAGGGAATAGTAAATTATAATGGTGTTGCGAGTATTAAAATAATGTAGGAGAGAGAATGAGTGGGGTAGGGTTAATATTTTAATAATATAAAGTTTCCATTTTAGGTAAAAAAAAAACAAAGTGTGAAGTATGTATTTGGACGCCAAAAATAGAAAGTGTGAAGTAAGTAAATGGACGGAGGGAGTATATGCTTAGATCTAGATGAACTTTTGTTGTTCTTAGAATACAAAACTGCAGCTCGATTGTCACAATATAACTTGAGTGGTCTTTCAATACCATTGACAATTCGCAGTCCTTCAATAAATTTACACAACCATATAAGCTTGTTTGGATGCTTCGTAACAAGCAACAAACTCGGCTTACATGGTAGAGGAAGTCACAAGTGTTTGCTTGGCACTTCTCCAAGATATTGCTCCACCGGCTAACGTGAAGACATAACCAGACGTCGACTTTCGACTATCTTAACATCCAGTAAAGTCGGAATCGAAATACCCAGCAATCTCAAGATGATCCGACTTTGAATATGTAAACATGTAGTCCTTAGTGTTTTGTAAATATCTCATCACTCTTTTGGCTGCAACCCAATATTCTCTCCCGGGATTGCTTTGGTATCGACCAAACATTCCAACAATAAACGCAAGGTCTGAACGAGTACAGACTTGTGCATACATTAAGCTTCCTACTGCTGATACATAAGGGATATTTTTCATATACTTGGATTCAAAATCATTTTTAGGACATTGCTTTAAACTGAATTTATCTCCTTTAGAGACAGGGGTGTCATGTGGTTTACAATTTTCCATGCCAAACCTTTTGTAATACCTTCTCTATATATCCCTTTTGTGATAATCCTAAAATACCTCGTGAACGATCACGATGAATTTGAATTCCTAATTCAAAAGATGCCTCACCGAGATCTTTCATTTCAAATTTGTTTGAAAGAAATTTCTTGGTTTCCTTAAGAAGGTCTTTATCATTACTGGCAAGTAATATGTCATCCACATATAAGACCAAAATTATAAATTTACTCCCACAGAACTTATGGTACACACAATCTTCAGCAAGATTCGTTTCAAAACCAAATGAAAGAATTACTTGATTGAATTTTAAGTACCATTGACGAGATGCTTGCTTGAGCCCATAAATGGATTTCTTAAGTTTGCAAACTAATTGATTAGTTTGATATAAATCAGTCACCATTTCTGGTTTTTTCATATAGATAGTTTCCTCAATGTATCCATTGAAAAAAGTTGTCTTTACATCCATTTGATGAAGTTCAAGATCAAAATGTGCTACAAGTGCCATAACGATCCTTAAAGAGTTTTTAGAAGATACCGGTGAGAAATCTTTATAATCAATGCCCTCTTTTTGAGTGAATCTCTTAGCAACAAGACGAGCTTTATATCTTTCGACATTACCACGTGAATCCCTTTTGGTCTTAAAGATCCATTTACATCTGATGGGTTTCACGTTTTTAGGTAATGGAACAAGATCCCAAAGGTCATTGTCTTTCATAGATTTCAACTCTTCATTTATGGCATCGATCCATTTACGAGAATTTTGACTATTAATGGCTTCATGGAAGGTGAGCGGTTCATCTCCCACTAAGTCCAAGAGTTCCTCATTCTCGACAAGATACACATCATAATCTGCCGGAATCGCACTTCTTCTAACTCTATTAGATCTTCTTAATGGCACCAGTTCTACTTGATTTTAAGGTTGTTGAATTTGAACTTCATTAACAACATTTTCATGTTGTTCAATAGGAGATTCTATATCGTTTTGAATTATATGTTCTTGTTGAATGTCAGGTATAAGTACTTGATTTTCAATGGGAACTATGGGAAGAGGTATAGAAATGAAGTCCTCTTCCTCCTCAAATTCAAAATTATTTCTAATTTCCCCTCCAAATTCAACATCCTCAAAGAACCTAGCATTTTCCGTCTCAAAAAATGTTCTAGTTTTCGGATCATAAAATTTATATCCCCTAGATCTCTCGACATACCCTACAAAGTAAACTACTAACAGTCTTATCGTCCAGTTTGCCCTCATTAGGCCTATAAGGCCTAGCTTCTGTTGGACAACCCCATACATGAAAATTATTTAGGGACGGTTTCTTACTTGTCCATAATTCATAAGGGGTTTTGTCGGTAGCCTTTGAAGGAGCCCTATTGAGAATGTAAGCTGCGGTTTTTAATGCATCGCCCCATAATGAGTGAGGTAAAGAAGTACAAGAAATCATACTTCTTACCATATCCTTAAGGGTTCTATTACGTCTCTCCGCTACACCATTCATGCTAGGTTTGCCCGGTATGGTGTAGTGAGGGACAATCCCACACTCTTCTAAATAGCGAATCTAACGTTCTTATTAGTCTTTCCAAGTTGATTTTCAACTTTGGCTTTAAAAGACTTGAAATCATCCAAAGATTGAGACTTTTCATGTAGCAAATAAATGTATCTATAACGAGAGTAATCATCTATGAACGTAATGAAATATTGTTGATCATTCCATGAAGGGGTGGTGAATGGTCCACAAATATCCGTGTGAATTAGTTCTAAGACGTTTGATGCTCTCAAGGATTCTTTCCCTTTAGTGTTTGTAAACTTTCCTTTAAAGCATTCAATACAAAAGTTTTTATCCGGAATGTCAAGTTTGTTTAAGATTCCTTCTGATACAAGCTTATCAATTCTCCTTTTGGAGATATGACCCAAACGCTTATGCCATAAGGTATAAGATTTTTCACTTGACAACTTTTGTTTAATGCCTTTAGTTTTGGTTTCATTAACATGGGACTCGTTAAATGACTTGACTGTGTCAAGCAAATATAGATTATCGCTATATGATAAAGTACTAGTACCAACAACTTTGGAATTGAAATAAATATCACATTTATTATTACCAAATGAACATGAATAATCTTCCCTGTCCAATATTGTGATTGAAATCAAATTCCACCTAAAGGATGGTACAATAAATGTATTATTTAATACAAAATAATATCCTGTACTTAACAATAATCTAAAAGTCCCGATGCCCAAAACTTCAACCGGCTTCCCAGCTCCCATATAGATGTATTTCTCATCTTTGCTAGGACTTCGGTAATTCAGGCAACCATGCATAGATACACTAATGTGAGTTGTTGCACCAGAATCCAACCACCATGTATATGTAGGAATTGAAACCAAATTTGCCTCAGTACAAACAAGGCCAAATGACGTACCTTTCTTAACACGCCAAGGATGATAATTAGGGCAGTCGTTCTTCATGTGAGTAGGGTCCTTGCAAAAGAAGCACTTTTTAACCTTTTGATCATTGGTCGATCCCTTATGCTTCTTGTTTGCAACCGCAATCTCTTTCCCTTTTCTCTTAATCCCACGAGAAGAGGTAGATGCTATTTTTTTTATTTTTTTTTTGCGAAAGGAGGACGGTACCTCCCTAGATTTTATTGATATAAAAAAGAAAGTACAAACGTGGTGGGGGACATGACAACCTCAACCACCAAGAAAGAAACCTAAAGGGGGAGTCCTTACACATGGCGTAAGGTCCTCTACAATAAAGGGAAGGGAAACTAGAGTACATAGAAAATAAAACAAAAAGGAATCTAGCCATGATAAAAAACTACTTAGATCGAATATGGGGAGTCCGAGTATTGTCGAAAGCAATCATCCCTTGGCAAGAACGAGGAAGATCAATAGCATTCAAATAAACCATATTATGCCCCTCATCTGCACCCAAATTAGCAAGAAAATCAGCAATACCATTTCCTTCGCGATAGATGTGAGAAACCCTAACCTCCATGACTTCCATGAGACGATGAATGTGAGCAATAATATACCATATAGGCCAAGGAATATGATATTCCTTAATAATGATGCGCATAAGAACTTGGGAGTCTACTTCAAGCCACACTCGATGAAACCCTTTTGACATGAGCCGCATAAAGACCATCCCTCGCAGCTAAAGCTTCAGAAACCAAGTTAGATTCAAAACCATAAAAATGACCAAAGCCATAAAGGAAATCACCTTTATCATCCTGAATAATGCCTCCTCCTGAAGCTAAACCCGGATTACCCCTAGACACTCCATCCGTATTTACCTTTACTTCATTATGAAGAGGGGTGTCCCAAGTCACTAACTTAACATGAAGAGGATGAGGAGCACTAAAATGAAGATGGAAGTCATTAACAATCTCCATATCCGAACTGTTAATAGGAAATGAAATGCACGAAGAAGTGGCAATATTAACAACATGATTGTGAACCTTATAAATGATGTCCATAGCAGCCATCGCCTTGCCTTCAAACCGATTTTTATTGCGAGCCATCCATATTTCCCAAGCAACAAGGGCAGGAAGAATAGAGCATACCCAATTTAGAGTCCGAGAAGGAGACTTGCAGCCATACCACCAACAAATGAGCACTTGGTTAAGAGAACCATTTAACCTTCGAATGCCGCATAAAGAGTGAAAATAAGCCCAAACAGTGTTAGCCATCTCACTATCAACTAACAAATGCATAATGGATTCCTCTTGAGCATAGCAGCAACATGCACATTTGGAAGGCCCTTGAATGCCTCGCTTTTTCACCATATCATCTGTAGGAATACCACCATGTAAAGCTCGCCAAAGGAAAACAGAAATCTTCTTTGGAATATACTTGTTCCAGTAGAAGGAGAAAGATGCAGATTTTGCCTTCCTTGCACGACATTCCATCCAAGCCGAACTTACAGAAAACTTGCCTGATTGAGAAGGGAGACAGATAGGAATATTCGGCTGATCCGAGATAGAAATATACTGCGATTGCAACATAGAAAGGAGCTGATTTCCATAAACATCCCGAATATGATTGATACGCGGCCTTCCATTTTCAAATAAAGTGAGAACCTCTACATGATTAAGAGGGAGACAATCCGTAAAGCCATCAATCCATTTCTCGTGTATAGAGATATGACCCCTACCAATTCTCCAAGACATTCTATCTTCAACCAAAGGCTTTGCAGCTATCATTCTTTTCCATATGTGAGAGGCATACGAGGTTTGGACTGCATCCATTGGATGGGTTTCCCAGCAATATTTAGCTAGCATTACCTTACTCCACAAAGACTCATTTGAGCGAATTCTCCACCATAGCTTCATCGCAAAAGCCATAGAAATATCTTCAAATTTCCTCAACCCTAAACCCCCTTCATCAGGCGGCCAGCACATCTTATGCCATGATAACCAATGACATTTTTTCTCCTCCGATGCATTACTCCAAAAGAAACGAACAATAATTTTTCCATCGCATGGATAACACCTTTGGGAGGATCAATTAGAGCAAGATAATAAAGGGGAATTGCAGCCAAACAAGATTGAATCAAAGTGAGTTTAGCTCCATGAGAAAGTAACTTACCCTTCCAAGAAGCAAGCTTATTCTCCATTTTTCGGATGATAGAGCTGAATATACTAATTTTCTTCCTTCCGGTGTATAAAGGGCAGCCCAAATAAATCAAGGGCAATTCTTGTTTAGAAAATCCCGTATGTGCAGCCACTATCTCATCTCTATCAACTTTTTTCCCCGTGATAAAACCAGATTTTTGGACATTAATAAGCTGGCCCGAAAATCTCTGATACCACTCAAGGTATTTCATATGCTTATCTAAAGAATATTTAGAGCCGTTGCAGAAGATCATCACATCATCCGCATATGCAAGATGAGACACCATAGGAGTATTAATGTGTATACGATAGCGGAGTTGGGGATAAATCTCATGCAAATGGTTCAGACCTCTACTCATCATTTCGGCTGCAATAATAAAAAGACAAGGAGATAAAGGATCACCTTGACGAAGGCCACGAGAAGAGTTGAAAAAACCAAAACTTTCACCATTAATTAGAACCGAGAACCAACAATTTGAGATGCAACGATAAATCAAATCAATCCACGTTTCATTAAACCCAAACCACCTTAACACTTTAATTAAGCCAAACCACGACAACCGATCATACGCCTTAGCCATATCCAGCTTAAGAGCTAAATTTGATCCTCGAACTTTCTTATCAATTGATTGTAGAATTTCCTGGGCTAAGAGAACATTTTCATGTATAAGATGCCCTCTAACAAAACCACTCTGTTGCGGAGATATAATGCGAGGAAGAATGGAGGCCAACCGAATTGTTAAAAGCTTAGTGATAATCTTATTGCTGAAGTTACAAAGGCTGATAGGGCGAAGCTCAGAGAAGGAATTAGGAGACTCAACCTTTGGGATAGTGATAATCAATGTACTTATCCATCTTCTAGGCATTTGGAAACCCGAAAAGAAATCACCAATAGCTCTATAAAGATCATCTTTGATAATATCCCAACATGCTTTATAAAACTCACCCGTAAAGCCATTCGGACCAGCTGCACTATTCCCATTCATACTAAGAACCACATTATGGATTTCAGTCAGAGAAGAGGTAGATGCTAAGTGAGCACTTTCAGGCTTGAGTTGTTTCATCCTCTCTTCCTCTTGTGTCACATGTGAAATTAATTCATTAATGTTCTACTTATCCTTTTGACAATTATAGATCACTTCAAAATGACCAAACTGAGAAGGAAGAGATATCAAAAACAAGTGCACGAGTAAATCTTCCGAAATCTCTAACTTAAGTGCCCTTAGTTTTGTTGAAAGATGAAGCATCTCAAGGATGTACTCCCTTTAGTTTTCGTTACCCTTGTACCGCATGGAAACAAGTTTCCTCAAGGAAGCACTTGTTTCCGACTTATCGCTTTTTGCAAAGCGTTGTTCAAGGTTATCCAGAAAACCCTTAGCATCAACGTCCTCGGGAACACTGTTCAAGAATGTTTCCGGGACGACATTTTTCATGATCATTAGGCTCACGCGGTTTGAACGGTTCCACTTCTCTATACTCAAGCGATCTTCTTGAGTGCTTTTATCAGTAAGAGGAGTGGGACTTGGTTATCTTAAAGTGAGATCACTGTCCATACAGCCCAATATCATAGTAATTTTGTTTTTCCAAGTTTTAAAGTTCGTCCCATTTAGCATCGGAACGTTATTCATCGCAGGAGTAACAGAAGAAGCATTAATTAAATCTGAATGGGTATGAACAAGAATGAAAACAAAACATGTATAAGTAACTACATATAAGAAGTGATTAATTATATAAAATGAATCCATCTTTAAGACAATTAATATGACATCAAAACTAATCTTTGGATTGCGAGTTGACTCAAATATAATTATCTTTGGGTAACCAAGAAATCGAAATATGTTTTAATCAAACACTTAATCTTCCTTTGGGCCAACGTAAGTATTTGATCAAACAACTGATGTTCTATAGCGTTGTTACCCAATGAATGTATAATTTTAGTCAAATAGAAGATCTTCTTTGGAAAATTCAATTTATTCACATATTAAAGTATACATTCATCACTTAATAACTTCAGATCTAAATAACGTAAATCACTTTGGTGACAATATTATTTAAAATTAATGAAGTTTATTAAGTATATAATTAATCACAGTGAAAGAAAAATTTGAAAAGATGTATGTTTTTGCTCAAAATTAAATACTGAATCTGCAGGTGCACGACCGAGTCATAGATCTTGCACGGCCGTGCAAGTCCTATTCCAGAAACCAAATTTTATTATTCAGGTAGTGCACGGCCGAGCAAATGGGATGACACGGTCGAGCATTCCTTTCCAAAAACATCATAATTTCTTGTTTAATGTTGCACGGCCGAGTCAAGGAATGATGCACGGCCGTGCAAGGAGTATGCACGGGCGAGCATAATAAACGACACGGCCGAGCAGCGTTGTCCAGAAAATTTCATCACTTGGTAAAATGGTGCACGGCCGTGCAATTCATAACGCTCGGCCGTGCAAAAGGAACAGACTTGGAAGAACCATCGCACCCTTTTACGAACTTCATATCTTTTGAGCCAAAACTTCAATCCTTTTCCAGATTTTAAACTTGGTTATAGTTATTAACACTCTAAAAATGAATTAGGGTGATTAATTAACACCAAAACATATTTTATTGATCATTATCTAGAATCAAAGTAAGGCAAAAAATCATTCAAGTAGATCCACACTGTAGTGCGCAATTCATCGGTCGATCGTGTATTAGGATAATCTTGCTTGATATATTGTCTTTATTATCGAGTTTTAGATTTGATAAATGTTCAATAACATCAAAACATAATGAATTCAACATAAATGAAGCAAAATATGATATAATGAATTCATTCTTAATCAAGAACACGAGTAGGCTCTGATGAATCCATCTTTATGCCTTGATGTTCTTGAAGGCGGGAAGAAGATGAATAAATGAGTAGGAGACGAAGTCTTATAAATGATGAATGCCTTCACTTTATTCTCAGATTATGGAGAGAGAATTAATGAATTTGTGTGTGTCCTTAGGCTGATGGAAAGCCTTGTATATATAGGAACTGAAAAGGAACTTCATTTAGGGACCGCACCCTTTCATATGAGGTAGCAAATAGGTTACCTTTTGTCCATCATAAATAGGTAATCCTAAGCTCGGGAATTCTACACATTGATTATATTTATATACTTTATAAAACATTATATTTATGACTTATACATGTACGTCTACATGTTTACATATATTTATTAAGTATACACATTTTGCAATCCATGTTCTAACATGGTGTCCCACCACAACTCTCTCAGAGCTCCCACTAAGCCCATATTATTGGAAGTAGCATCAACCCCTCTAGCCAAGTTCTTAACAAACACATCCAATCATGTGTTCCCAACCAGCTGCCTGGGACTGGATACATCGTCCCTAGCCACGACTGGCATCATCATCCACAAGTCTGTACCGACTTCATTGGACTCCTTTGATTTAAACTTCTTTGGATTCTCCTATAGGTAAACACAACAAAGGTACGTCAATAAAAACTTGTCAAAATCATAGCATGGGAATCAAATATTTAAGCATAAACACTAGATTTTCATGTTTCCTCGGTATAAGTCATCCACACATGTTTTACAAACTACGTAAAAGGCATGTCATAACGTCCTATATGATCATTGAACAATTAAAACATACATGTAAGAGTCCGCTCAATAATAGCTTAATTTATTTTTCAATGTCATAGCAAGACTCAAAAAGTTTTCAAATGAATCATATGTCTATACTCCATATATGTTTAATTATAGCAATTAACAATAAATTTCGCGAAAATATCTCATCAACATCAAAAGCCCCAATTTGCAAATTTCGGAGCCCCAATTTTTATTCAGATCAAAATTCAAACTTCTTGCATGAAATCAAAGCTTAGAAAGATGCTTACTTGGGTCAATGGTTGCACTTTTGATGAATGCTTATCCAAACAAGGATAGAGCTTCTTGGGCACCGTCGATAAGTGATGACGCCACGTATTTTCGGGTGTCTAAATGGTTGAGGATATCTGGCTTGATATTTGTTTGTGCCTAGAACACAATAACAACAAGAAGCACCGTTAAGGTCAAATCCAGGGTTTAATCCAGCTCAGGTCCTCGGGGATCTCTTGAGGGTTTATAACTGAGAAATAAGACTTGGAATGTCTTGAGTGAGTTGTCTGTTTAGGGTTTAGATAATGTGGCTTACAAATATAATTTTGCACTTACCTTATCAATAGGGACAAAGGTTGATATTTATAGTAAGTTGGAACTGCTCACTGACGTCAGCCCAAAGGATATCTTTGTCTTTGACCTAGGACACGTGTCCGCATCTGGTTGGGTCTGTCAGTAAAGTAAGATTCACTGCAGAGGGATGTCGCTGAAGTGGACAGGGACAGAGGGAACAGACGGAAGTTGGCGTCGTGCCTTAATGGCATAGTAGGCTCCTGAGCCATCATTTAATGCGGTAGGAATAAGCCTGCTTGTTGGTGATAGAGCCAGTACGAAATATTGCTCTACAAGTTTTGGCTTTAACAGAGAGGCTGGTGAGATAACCGGGTGTCTGATATGAGACCGCAGTCAACATCTTTGGTGTGGTCAATAATATTAACGCGGACACGGATATTGCGGTCACAGTTTCCGCCGTCACCTCACTGACGGTCTTGTTGTCCGCGATCACCTTACTGACGGTCTAGGACTCTTGCGGTCACCTTACTCTAGCAGTCTAAGGGGATACCACGTCAGATATGGCCTTTAGACTAGATCGAGCTTTGGGCCCGGTCTAAAAGGCCCGGGCTCATCAGTGGCCCCTAGCTTTGAGCTAAGGATTATTTATGGTTTGAGGGAGGAGCTATATATTCGATGCTCGATCTGCGGTCAGATCTCTTTTGCGGTCACAAGTGTTGTGTTTTTTCGCTGGTCTTTGCTCAGACTCCCTTATGTATGGTACACCTGAATGTCAAGAGGCGCCATATATGCCAACTGCCTAATAATTCGAAATTTAAAATGATGGCGCTGGTTCGTGATTTGAGGGGAATGATTTGTAGGATATTTAATATGGCTAGACCCGTATAGGTAGGCCTATAAATACCATACCCTTCCTTCTTCAAATTCTTTTATCACCTTCAGACTTTCAATCTTTCCTAGAGAGAGAAAATATTTGTTGTCTTCCTTAGCGTTTTCTTCCTTCAGACTTCTTCGTAATTAATTTTTCCTTCTCTTTCATCTTTTTGCTAGAATGACATTTAGGATGGAGCATCCTTTAGAGTTGGGTGATGGCAATACTCTAGATACCTTTGATGTTTGTAAAAAATCAGGGGGTATCTATAGGAAGGTTGCCCTCTCTTGGATTAAGTTGTCCTTAAAAGTCTTTGTTTATTTCTCGATCAATTATGACTGGGGAAATTGGGTTCCACCCATATTGTGGGAGGCCAAGAAAAGGCTGTTTATAAACGGTGATATGGTGGTGTTGGGTGATGTTCACCATTTAAGAAATTTTGTTATGGGGGTTTTGAACAGGTTTCACCGTGATCGTGAGCCTGCAGACAAAGCCGTTGAACTGGTGAGGAGAGCCATTATAAACCCTTGCGTGATAACTGACTGGGAGAGAGTTCTTTTAATGGACCCTAACGAGACAAACATGGCCCCTGATATGCCCACAACTGACCTAAGAGAACCCATGGATGTGGAACCCCTTAACACGATTTACCTTAACCCCCAAACTGAGGCCCAGCCCGTACCGATGGTGGATTTGGGCAGTAGTGATAACGAACTCATTAACACCTGGTCATGGGGCGAAGGTGGAAGGGATCCCTCAATGGGGTCATCCACCGGTCTCTTTGGCTCTGAGAGCGCGGAGACCAAGGAAGATGACCGCGAGGAGGAAGAACGCATGGCGGCGGGCACGGCACAGAAGGCGACTGAGATAGTTGATGCCTTCGATGAAGGTCAGGAGGAGTATGTCGCTGCCCGTGGCAAGAGCCATGCTGGTACCTCAACTTCTGGGCGCGGCCAGAAAAAGAAGAATAAAGATGTGCCCCCCACAGACTGGGAGTCGAAAATATTCACCACTTATGGTGTTGATCCTAATTCCTTCAAGGTCCGATATCTGCAAGAGGTGGAGGTGGATAGGAAATTGAGGCCAGAAACTATGGCTCATCTCTACGGGGACAATAAATCTTACATTTTTTATGTCCAGTTCAATAATGGACTGAGACTTCCCCTTGACCCCTTCATTGCCAAATTCCTTGACTTTAACCGCTACCTCCCTATGCACCTGGCCCAAACACTAACCAAATTACCAATGGCAATCTCGGCCTGAAAACCAAGAACAACTCTACCCGCAATTTTTCCTCCCCCACCAATAAATTTGACCAATGGAACCAGAAGAATATTCTGGTCATTGAGAATAGATTTGGGTGGAATTTTTCAAGGCCGGAGGGTGCCGTGCCAGTTAGGGTTTCTGCTAGCTCATACCCCAGGCCGTCCGAATATGAGGCCCTATAAGTCGCCATTGCTATACATCTAGCCCAGTTCGTGACCGAGAAGGTGTAGCCAGTTTTTGATGTTGGCGCGATCATCAATAGTGAGCCCTTGCTAATTTTCTCGGAGGTGGAACCTCAAAGAGAAGGTAGCTATTATGCCCCCCGGGTGGCTATTGAGCCCCAGCTTCGTGATCCCGACTGTAGGGTTCACAATTTTTTTGATTTTGAGGCCAACTGCAAGACGTGCATGATGGGCGCGGTCTGCGAGCTTCCAGCTTGGATCAGCCTCTATTCCGGTCTTTGATATGAACTGTTTTCCTTATGCTATTTAATTTCTTCTGAACTGCGGTCTAACCAAATGCTTACTTTCTTGACAACAGATCCAGCAAATCCATACATGGCCAAACTCTCTACATCTCAAGGCATCCAAGGCACGCCAAGTGGCCCAGGAGGAAGTAGCCAGGCAAGCCGTTCTGAAAAAAGTTACTACTAACAATGTTTCCTTACCTATGATAGACAAGAAATATGGCTCCTTGCTAGCTGGTGCTAAAGGAATTCCCGCGGCCAATGATCTGCCTCCCCCCCAAAGGGCCACCACCATCGTCTAGCCGTGGCCCCAGTCCTACTCCTGAATGCACTATTTCCACCAGCCATTTTGATCGCACCAGGATGAGGTCTGACCCCGAGGCTGAAGGTGCAGGCAGGGATAAGCAAAAAAGGTCCCAACGGTCTGATGTGGTTCCTCCCCAAACTTCTAACTCCCCGGCCAGAGGGGCCACTGTCTGTGCACTCTCCTATCCCCTCCTGCCCATAGGCACA